>JAODXP020000019.1:34326117-34420295 GCA_027497455.2 Sardinella longiceps | reverse complement strand
CAAATCCACTTCTGCCTGGTCTTCATTTCCTGACGACCAAGCGGTGATGTCTTGCAGAAGAGGGAGATAACAGATAACAGATATTAGATCATCCAGCTAGAGTTACATTGACATTTTAAAATTGCTTTCATTTTGATGATGACCTATATGCATGGATGTAAATGACGATTGAGTTAATCATTTACATCTGCATTTAGCAGATGCTTTTTTTATCCAAAGCAACTAAAAAAGGGACAACAATCAAGCTACAACACAATACAAGTTAATACCTACTGGAACGGTTATCTGCTAATAGAGTAAGTGCAATAGTTGGGAAGTGCTAGATCAGCACTTTCCAGGTAGTCAGGGGCGGACTGGGACAAAAAAATAATAATAATTAAAAAAAAAAAAAAAAAAAAAAAAAAAATCGGCCATGGCATTTCGAACAAAACCAGCCCACCATACTGGTCAGACCATTAGAAAATTAGCCTATGATTACAGTTACAGTGAGAATACCGGGTATTTGCCCTGTGTGCCATATTGCCAGTTCACCCCTGCAAGGTAGTTGAAGGAACTAGGACAAGGGTACTCTTAATAGCAGGGTCTTCAAGAGTTTCTTTAAAGTAGAAAGGGTGTCTGTTGTTCTAATAGTCTTGAGAAGGATATTCCACAATTATCATCAACACCACCTTCTTGGAAGAATGGCAGCTTTAAAATAGCCCCATAACAAAATATTTTACATTGTTAGTCCTTACCTTCAGGGGCTGAGATCAGGGGTGCATTTGCCAGTTTGGCGAAAGACCTGTTGCTGCCTGAAGCATGGCGTGCCGGGGCCTCTTCGTCGCTAGTCTCTAATCTTTTGCAGCCTCTGTTTGATTTCAGATGACAAATTCAAAACTTATTTTTACCCTGTCTTTGTTGAATAACATTCTACATCTATTCAAGAACACACAAAAACAGTTTCTGAGCCACTTGGTTTCAGGTAAATTTCTTTTATGTATGACCCATTACCGATTCCTTCTCTTCAAGTACCCCGGAACGTTGTCCTCTTCCTCTGTCTGAAGGTCAGACTGTTCGGCGGCAACTGGTAGCTTACTTAACGCATGTTCATATGACTCTGAAATACATAAATTAGGCGATACAGATTAGGTTCAGATCAGAAGAGTGTTGCAACTTCAGTAAGAACATTAATAACAAACAAGGCAAATGCATTACTGTACCATGTGAATACAGCACCCTTATGTCATAAAGTGCCCACATAGCATTGGGGTCATCTTGTCGTTGTGCTGCCTTGCGTGCCAGAGCAATTGTTTTGCTCGGAGGCCAAAAAGTTTTGTCGCCATTGAGCCATTTCGATGGCACCACCTCCACTTCTTGCGTTCGGATGAACTCAACAACGTGATACATTCTGTAAAAATATACACAACAGTATTCTACCATTCAACAATTTGGGAACACTTACCGGTAGATATATTCTTGATATTCAAGGGCACACATTAAATTAGTAAGAATAGGAAATATATCAAATCAACCAAAACAGAATTAATTATTTTATTTAAAATGAACATATTCCTTCAATTTAGTTTTACAATGCTTTGAATGTGATAAATTGTGTTAAAATGAATTTTCTACCTTATGAAATTGGGCTATTAATCATCTTACCTGGAGTTGCATGTGTGTGTAAAAAACATTTGTCTCTGCAACTCAAATTTTAGCTTTTGCTTAGCATAGTGTACTAAAGCCAAAGAGTTGCTTTGAGATCTGGCTACTTTACATTTCAGTGCCTCTACTAACCTAAAGCTAAAAAAAAATATAAAAATCAATCAAGGTCCCCAGACCAGGAAAAAGAACGCACTGAGACCAAAATGTTTTTACCCACATATGTAATTCGAGGTATGAGGGTGAATAGTCCATTTACATAGAAATATGGCACATTACTTTTAACATGCAAAACAAAGCAATATCTTTAAACAATTTTCATTAAGAGGTGAACTATTCCTTTTTCACCCCCTTACCTGGAGTTACACATGTGGGTAAGAGTATTTTGGTCTCAGTGCATGCGTTGTCCTAGTCTGGCAACTCCAATTTTACTTTTGGCTTAGCATAGGCATTGGAAAGTTGCCAAAGTGTTGCTATCTGGCAACATTACATTTCAGCACCTATGCTAAGCTAAAGCTGAAAAATGGGTAAAATTGGGGATTCCATACTAGGAAAACGCAAGCACTGAAACCAAAATGCTTTTACCCACAGGTAAGAGGGTGAATAACCAATTTTCATAAAGAGATGGACTATTCCTTTAAGATATCCTAAAATTTTTGAGCGGTAGGGTATGAGCTTATTTCACACCTGAACATTATGAGATTCTAAAACATGTCATGGTGTTAAACTGAACATCCTATCATTGAAATGCATTTAATTCATCCCTCTTTCTAGCTAGAAAAAAATGGGTAACATTTCAGACATATCTAAATTCACTTTCTTTGAAATAATGCCCATGGGAAGTCCACAAATTGGGAAGTCCTGATTAGATAGAAGCTTCATGCACAAACATGTAAAACCACTTCTATCTCTCTGGGACTTCACAATTTGTGGGCTTCAGATGTGCATTATTTCAAAGAAAGTCTTGAATGTTCAGGTGTGAAACAAGCCCTACAATTTCAATAGAAACTTTATTTCTCAAGCTACTTGGAACCCGTCAGTGCCTAAGACCAAAGAAATTTTGATCCAACTCTCAACGTTTCTTTAACCGGAGAATAAGCACAGTCCGCTAACCTTTGGCAGGCAGAATTTCAAACTGCGTTTTTAACATCTTAACATGCTGCAAATCTCACCCCAAAACCTATGCTAAGCTATTACACCACAGAACTGTAGAGTGTATGACCTGAAAGTGGTTAAAGCAGTGTGTTACCAGTTTGTACGTGACTGCTGTCACAAACACACTGCTTTAACCACTTTGAGGTCATACACTCTACAGTTCTGTGGTGTAAGGTGTTCACTGATGTTGCATAGCTTTTAGGGTGAGATTTGTAGCATGTTAAGATGTTAAAAACACAGTTTGAAATTCTGCCTGCCAAGGGTTAGCGGACGGTGCTAATTCCCAGGTCAAGGAAACGTTGCAAGTTGGACCAAAAAAAGGTCTCGAGTAGCTTGAGAAAATAAAGCTTTGGTGAAACAGACCGAAAATATCCTTCATATGAAAAATTTATTCATCTGAATGCAACAAAGGGAAGCCCACGGTTTGGTCTTTGAATGGCAGGAGGACATATTTGCTGAGGCTTTCGTCAACTTTTGCACATTTGAAACGCGATGACAATCGGGAAAGAAGACACACTCCCAGCCTTGAAGAATCAAGTGGATAATTGTAAAACGAACTGACTGCCTGGAATTGAGAGTACACTATATAAACATCACCTTCAATCAGGATTATGTTCTTAACAAGGCCGATGTCATTTCCTATTTTAACACCATTGTCTCCCTCATCAACTTTAATGCAGAATTTCTGCAGATACATTTCCTTAAATTCCTGAAGTCCACCTCTTGCACCCTGTGGCAAAGGGCCATCTGTGTGCTCCTTTTTGAGAACACGTCTAGGAATGGGAATGTCCTGGGTTCTCTTATTTGCATGTTCAGAGAGACGCCGTACAATTTGAGGCACTGGGCTTGTTGGCCCTCTTACCAAGCTCTTTACATCACAAAGGAAATTCTCGAAAGGAAAGCCAGATATTTCATCAAGACAGCCATGCCTTTTTACGTCGTCGCATCAGTCAGTGGGAACGTCATCCTATTTCCAACATAGAAGCCTGGCTGTGTACATTTGCCGCAGGCCGAGTACCCTGCATGGCCTTTTATACCTTTGACAAATGCCCTGGCTGGAGCGTCGCAAATGACCGAGCAAACTCTAAGAAAAAACACCTTCCCTTTGACATTGAACCCTGACTGCAAGCAGTTTAACTCACTTACCAAGTCTGTCAGGTATTCAGCGAGGGACTTTGGCTTACTGTCCCCCCCAAACACAGCGATCGTGAATGGACGCTTATCAAGTTCTCGAACAAGGCCAAGTATGGGCCAAAGCTGCTTGCTACTGCTCTTGAACAAAGGCAGGCCATCAATATTCAGCTGCAGGAGCAGACAGTGGCCGTTTCGAAGTTTTGACCAAGCACTTTCTAGCAGGCTGGTCATTGCATTCAAGATGCCGAAGTAAAAGAAAAGACCTCCTGCTATTGTCTCCAGTCTGTAGTCAGTCAACGTTCTGAGGAGTGTTCTCGCGTCTTTGGGAAGGCAAGGGTGATGAACTTTTAAAATGGTGAGCAAGGCAGTAAGGGCTACCATTGTGACATTATATTTCAAAGCCCAATCGACCAAATTATCAGCAAGGTCATGGTTGCTGTCACTAGTGTCCTCCCTTGCGTCATCATAGTAGTCATCCTCATTATCAAAAACACAGTCGTGACTAGTGTCATCATAGTCCCTTACGTCATCGTAGTCATCCTCATTGTCATCTACATCACACATCACATCACAGTCACAGTCATTGCCAAAGTCGGGGTTTCTAACAATGGCGCCATTGTTATGGCAGCGGGTGTCAATGTGCTGCAGCAAATCTGTGACTTGCGCTGTAGATTTGCGCCTCAAATTTGACTTGAAAGAATGCAGTTGATCTGCCATCTTACCTTATGCAGGTATACTTAGCCTCTCAATGATGCGTCAGAATTCAAAATGGAAGAGGATCGTTGTACAGCCAAAATGTCAAACTGTAAAAAATAATAATAATAATTAATAATAAATACTTTAAAAAAGTTATTAGAATGACCCCCTCCCCCTTTACGATATTGCATTGTTTTGCATGTTAAAAGTAATGTGCCACATTTTCATGTAAGGCACATATGTAACTCCAGGTAAGCGGGTGAATAACCAATTTTCATAAAGAGCAGAACTATTCCTTTAACATGAGGATATACAAAAAATTTGCTTGCATTGCACTCAATGGTAAAATCTGCTGTTTGTACACATATCCAAAACTGGCACTCACATGCAGGATGAATATGGAAGACTCCAAGGAAGGCTCCAAGCAAGTTGTCGACAGGATTGTTGTTTCTGCAAAATTAACTGTGGGAAAAAAAAAGAAAGTTATTAGAATGCAGTTTAACATTTCTGTACATACAAATTATAATCCTGTTGACATCGTCTTCCATTTTTATCCTGCAAGGTGTGTGCCGGTGTTGGTTACATCTGTACAAATGGCTCATTTCATCATTGAGTACAATCCAAGCTGATTTTGTGCAGTCTCATGTTAAAGTAAGGGGGTGTCATACTACTAACTTTATTTTTTTCTGCAGTTTAACATTTCGGCAAATACAAATTACAATCCTGTTGACAATTTGCCAGGAGTCTTCCACTTTGTTCCTGCAAGGTGAGTGCTGGTTTTGGAAATTAGCTTGCATTGTGCTCATTGTAAAAACATGTCGTTTGTACAGAAATCCAAAAATGTCACTCACCTTAATAAATCAAAAAGGAAGACTCCAAATATTGTCAGCAGGATCGTAACGTGCATGCACCAAAGGTTAACCTGTCGGGAAAAAGGAAGGGGGGTTGATTGTTACACCTCAGCCTATTCAATCACCCTGACCTATAAAATATTCTATCAAAAATGTAAGGTATTAGGCTACAGCAGAGTTTCTTAAGCTGTGGGGTAGGCTACACTAGTGGATGAAGACACGACAGGTGGGGCACAAGACATGTCATGACGATCTAACAGTGGCCATACCGTGCCCCCCAATTCACACCTATTTTTCTCTGTAAGATAACCTCTACACACTTGAAGTGGGATAAATTGTTAAAATTGAAAATTTTCACTGTTAGTAACTGTTCAGCTGCTGTGTGCTTAAACAACCGCCATAGAATGGACCTAACTACATATGTCACAGGGTAAGGTAGGTGGGGTCCCACAACATTGGCAGCCACGTAAGCAGCTGAGGGCAATGAGAATAGATAATTGCAAAAAAGAGAGAGAGAAGTTAGCAGACTGAGAACAATGAAAATTATCAATTGACTAACTAAGGGTGGTCTGTCATAGGCTACAGGGGAAAGACTCAATGTGTTGGCTGCAGGTGTCTAGTGCACGCCCCCATGAGAAACAGCCTGTTCTGAACATTACAGCTAAAAAATTAACTTGGAAAAAAAACATAATATGGTTCCTTTAACAATAAAGACCACTTGCAGATGTAATGAAGTGAAATATGTGACGAATTTATCTGTTAAGGAAAATCTATGTGTGTGTTCCATGCATAACTTTACAACCGTCCAACTAACCAATTTGGTATGCAAATGACACGAGTGCAGTGCACACAAAGATAGTAAAGAAATCGTTAAATCGTCAAAAAATTAATCTCAATAGACACTCCTGGCGCAGTGCTTTCGGTGGAGAAAATCCCTTTGCTACAAGGATTCAGTTGCAGAAAACACAATTCAGACGGGCCACCAGAAGCAAGACAAACAATCGAAAAAGATTCTATAATTACTTCGTGAGACATTCCACATTCTCTCATTATTCATTCTAAAACAACTTTCTGTAACAACCATTCTGAACGCCATAAGTCAGCGGCTACTACCCATGAGATCAGGGTTTTTCCCCCGGTCACGTAGCCTTGTCGAACTTGGCTGTGTTCGCGCCATTACGCTGTTCTATAAAATTAGTAAATATAGATTGAAATACAACTGTTTGAGTAATGGAATTCTTTAATGATAAGACATAAAACATTCTAAACTTGATTTTTGCGTTCTAAATTCTGAGATTACTTTACTTCTTCAAATATGGTGACGTTAGCTACTGTCACCATGTGGTCAATCATAGGCAAATTTATATTTAAACGTGTATATTTAAATATTTAATCTATCAAGTATGTTACAACCTATAAAAGTTTGCACTATGTGCAAGTTAACTATGGGGGGTTCGGCAAATACACAGCATTGCACAAATTGTTCATAACTGCTGTTTGTACCAGACATCCAAAACCAGCACTCACCTCAAGCTGTCCACGGGATCGAAAGGAAGATTCTGGGACTGACACGGGATTTATTTCACAAAATGGTGGCGACGTCGACGCAATTCCGGTGATGTGCTCGAGAAATGTCAAAGTTTTTATTATTTTATTTTTTTCAAATGAATGAGATTGAAACAGTCGATAGCTTGTAAATGTGTACTATTACTCAGAAATATTTGACAATTCCGATAACAATAGGCTAAAAGGATTAGTTGGTGTATGGTAAACTATGAAAATAGCCTACATAGTTTAAAAAAAAATTGCGTGCCTCAGGAATGTTATCAAAACAATATTTATTCCGTTAAGTAGGTCTATATCTTTAAAAAAAATAAGGAAAATGCGGCACATGACGGTTACATCTGGGTAGAGTACAGGCGCCCGATTTTTAGCCGAGGGAATTCGGCTAACTTCTGGCATTCCGAAAATTGGCCGACACCTCCCCCTAGCAGTCGGAACACTGCAATAGGACCGATCACATTGTGCCGAGTCTTTCCCACAACCGGTGGCAAACGAGGCTCGGCCAAACCTCAGTTTGCCATTGCCGAGTCAAAGCCGACCCCCCGCAGAAAATACGGAATTGGCCCGATCCTTTTTGCTACTTGGGTACGAACGAGACTTCAACAGAGTAAACTGCTCCGTGTTCCTTATTGCTTAAAAGTTACTGCATAATCTACTTCTAAAGTCTTTCCAACCCCACGAGGGCAATGCCCGTAAGTAATGTTTTATTTCATGTGATAGCATGTTAGAAAAGTGAATAGTAAAATGTGGACAGGTTCTACTTAATATGATTTCTCCGTGTAATGGCGGCTAGTCTTACATGTGCTCAGTTGAAAACGAAAGTGTTAAGCATTCATGATTTCTGTGAGGAATTTGACAAGACCTTATGAGTAAAAAGACATCTTTATTTGTCTGTTACAGTTTTACAGCCATTTTTGCACTGAGTTTGGTGTAAATAAAGGAAGGAGAAAAAGAATTGAAGACCCCGTGGCGTTGATTTTCTTTGTTCACCTTGCTAGCTGTTTATACGCACTGGATAGTTGAGTATCCACTCGATGAGGCCAGTACAAGCGCATTGTCTGATGCCTCCTGAAGTTGGGTAGGCCCTACTGCAGTTCCTGTGCCTGCTGCGTGTAGAGCGCAACATTTTTCACAAAACTTAGAAACTCTCTCGTTCAGAGTTAACTCTCCTGCTGCTTACTGTGTGTTATAGTTAAATAAAGTGCTGCAGATTACATTGTTTAATGTTGCCGACACTAGCCAAATTACTTTGATATCTCAGAGATGTGTTGACCCAAGGCATTCGTTGGATCCGACGGTATGCGCAGTATAGGGCACTGGAGACAGTAACCTAAACAATTTGGTTTTTGCAAATGTGAGGAAAGCCAGGGCATTGAGCATTAAAAAAATAGCCAATGCAAATAGGACCAGCTAGGCCAGGGGTCGGCAACCCAAAATGTTCAAAGAGCCATATTGGCCCAAAAAAACAAAAACCATACCTGTCTGGAGCCGCAAAAGTCTAAAAGCCTTATAAAAGGCAACATAGACTGTCAATACATAAGCTGTATGTCTACTATTGAAATGACTTAAGTAGGCTACAAATACAAAATGAACATTCATGATTAAATGTTTATTTTCCCTGCAGCGCATCCTTGAGAGAATTACGCACCACGTGACTACTGATGTACGATAGGCCTATTGCTGCTTCAAGTTTAGCCTAACTCCCATTACAATATTATAGTGTTTTGGTTTTTGTTGCACTGGTTTTAGGTCTCAAGAACAAAAAAGTGCATAGCCTCATGCTATTTTCAGCCCGTGTGGAAATTAAATGTTCTCTTCAACGTCAATAACAATAGAACTTACTGTTCAATAACAATCAACAGAGCACAAAAAATAGCAGCCTGTCGTTAAAAGGCAGCTTGCAATTATAAAAATAAAACGGTAAGTCAAATGGCAAGTTAAGTAGCCTAAGTCAGTGCAAATGAGAAAAATAAATAAAACAATATTTTAATTCTCTCCCTTACTCATCGTCAGAGATTAAATAAATTACAATCGCAAAGGAGTAACACAGCTTGCGATTAAAAAGCAGCTGGCTTAAAAATTCATCAGTCAGTCGAAAATAAGACAGATAAACTTTGATTTCTGTGCATTATCCTCGTCTCATAAGTTCGCAAATGCCACGAAGTCTGTGCAACTGTCAAATGCAGAAGCATCCTTCTCTTCCCCCCTCAGCTACAGACACGTAGGCGACATCATCGGACCTTGCACCTTGCAAATAATCACTGTTGAGTGTGTGATCGTGATGGGCGTCTTTGAACTCTCTCAGGGATGAGAAGTGGGAGAGCGTGCCTCGCTCTATCCCTGACTGTCAGCTTGCGCTCGAATGATAAAAACGGCTTCCAGTATTTGAAGCGCAAATTTCTTAAATATCAAATAAAATGAAATATATTTACAACTACAAACATTTTTACAACATAAGAATGTTTGTGTCATGTTTGCCCCCTAAGAAACCATAAGAGCCGCGGGTTGCCGACCCCTGAGCTAGGCCTTCCTTGGGTATTGTTGAAGCATTTTGCCTAGATTATGCCATTTCTTGGTCATTTTCCACTACTGGCTGAATGACCTAAAAAAAATTGTTATCCCCTGTGCATACGCGGTTCTAGACAGGGGCCAACGTGCCCCTGGAGAAGTGACCCTGGCCCCTGCTGTGGCCCCTGTGCTGACCAGTATCGGATCGGCATGCACAGAAAAAATGCGCTCCGCTGGAAAATGTGGTCCGTTTTTCAGCACGCCTTATGAGAGAGACTAGTTCGCCAGGACAGCTCAGTAGGCTAGAGTTGTCTGTTTTGAGAAGATTGTGTCTTCTACTAGACTTTTTTCAGTTGTGAACTCATCCAAATTATTATATTCTGATGTGATGACAAGCTAATATCAGCCTGTTGGATGTGTAGCCTACTCACCAAGAATAGCCAACATCGATACTGCCCACTTCTACATGCTTGAACAATAAATTAATTATTAGCTGCTGGACTTATTTATCCAAATTGTGAATGAATGGAGTTATTTGATTGAGTTATTTGTCCTTGTCTGTCAGATGGCAAAAACGTTTATAATTGGGCTATAATAAGGAATGCATATTTTTTATGCCAGTGCCAAAAAATGCTAAATTAGCCTATTACTAAGAATCTTCACTGTCTCTTTTCTAACAAATGTTCATAGTCAGTTACTTAATGATAAAATATTTTACTTCAAATATTCATTTTATTGATATTCAGATCATTGTCCATCTCTTTACAAAATATAAAAAATAGGTGTTAACCTGAACATATGCCTACCCTTTTCAAAATGAATCTGACATTGAATCTGACATTGAACTGACATGAATCTGACAACTAAATAAGTAGGCCTACCCTAAGCCTTTAGTACATACTTGGATCGGCTGGTATCGGTATCGGCCGATACTAAAAGCTACAATAACGGTATCGGATCGGAAGTGCAAAAAGCTGAATCGGGACATCCCTAGATAATAAAATTATTATTAAATAAAATTATTAATTAATTAAAAAGATTGCAAAGTCTGACTGGCTTACAAATACAACACTCAGCAAGAATTAATTGCTATGGGAAATTATCTAACAACTTGTTAAAATGCACCATATTGCAGGAAATGGCAACTTATTTTTTCAAAAATTTCTTGGGGGAGGACCCCCAAACCCTCCTACTACTTATCTATAGGCTACACATTAAATATGTGTATTCAATTATTCCATATGCTTGATTGATATGATTGACAGTATTTTGAAGGTCATCATTTGATGCTGAAGTTTATTTCAGTGGTAGCCTACGTTTTGTAACCTATACGTGCCCCCTTGAAAAAAACTCTGGCCCCACCTCAGCCCCCCATGTAAATTTGGTCTAGAACCGCCACTGCCCCCGCGATTCAGAAGGATATTTTGCCTGATACATTGACAGTACACGCATTTCATATCAAACTTAAATTATGCTTATGACAAACAGTTTGTTTTCCTTTGCACAAAGTTGTTCAAGCAATGTGATAACATTATGAAGTTTCCTTTCGTTTTCCAAGCTTTAGTCTTTCCAGTGAGAAAAAAACACCTGCGCATAGGCTGAAGTTCGCGGCAAAGTTTGCCAGTTGTCACGCACGCAATTCAGGTCACAGGACGCATTTTTTAAATGTTATAATTCGCTTGTTTATGCGCGCTAGATGTTCATTAGTCACATCACATTGCTTGCATACTGTCATGAGATAACAAGGGGGGATAAATGTTAACCCCACCGGAGATACAATTATTCAAGCAGAGGCAGGGATACCAAAACCAGTAGTGGGGAAATCTGAGCCATCCCCCCCAGCTAATCGCACCCTGGTTGTAATCACAGGTATCACTGGCTGACATGGTCATAACTGCACAAAATGAAAGTGTAGGGTCATTATGACCCCCTTCAAATGCATGGACTTCCGTTCATGGGGGGCCATACAATAAATTAATTTATGTGTACATTTAGTGACTGTACACCAACTGGCCTGTAGGTGGCTGGACAGACAGGAGGGCCCAGATTTCGCCGAAATTTGATTGACGGGCGTTCTGACCAATCAGAATCGCTGGCTTCAGCTTGTCAGTTCTGTAGTGTGTGCGTGTGAGAGTTCGGAGAAGAGTACCTGATCACTGGCTACCGCCTTCCAGCAAATGGATTTAACGGTGGACAGCAAACTACATAGCGATTCAGCGTATAAATGGGAGAAAAGTGTATTACTGTTGTCTAGTTTTAGTAACTAACTTGCAACAAAATAGTTTCTCTCTATGAAAAAGTTTACCATGCGCGCAAGTTGGGTTGCCAACCGTCCCATAAATTACGGATTTGTTCCGTTTTACAGTGAGAAATGACGCATTCCGTATTGAAGTCATACGGGACGCAGTTTGTTCCGTATTCTTGAAGCTCAGGGAGAAATTAATATAGGATCAGAGAGATAAGTACTATGAAGTTGCTATGAATATTTTGCTGCGTTATTTTGAGATGAGAAATGTAATAGGAAAACTGCTTTTGTCATCCTTCTGGTTGTCTGTCGCATCATTTAAACCCGCATTGAAGGTTGCGCATGAAGCAGACGGGCAAATAGTGGAGAATGAAAACTTCAGGGTTTTTTGTTTGTTTGTTTTTTGCAGACCCTGCCCACACGAAAAAGATTTATATGAAACTTACATTTTTCCTACATGTTGTATAAGAATCTTATATATATTTTATAGGGGACTCAAAGCTCATACAAAATCCATGTAAAATGCACATACTGTGAAACTTCATTGTACAATGTTTTTGTTATGTTGTATAAGAGTCTTATATGGGGTTTATAGGGGACTCAGGCCACATGCAAAATCCATATAAAATCCATATAATGTGAAACTTATACAACTTTGAGAATTGTATATGACACGTCCCATGTGAAAAAGATTTATATAAACTTTACAATGTTTTAGGCCTATATGTTGTATAAGAATCTAAGGTTGTGTAGGGCAGTCAAACCACATGCAAAATGCATTTGCAATGTTTCTATATGTTTATGTTTTATGTGATTCACACATTGGTGAATACTTTAACTTTTTATGTAATTTGGTCAGTCATCCTCTTCCCTGAAGTTACATATGTGGGAAAAATCATTTAGGTCTGGCAATCCAAATTTTAGCTTTAGCTTAGCATAGGCACTGGAATGTAATGTAGCCAAAGAGATGCTATCTGGCTACTTTACATTCCAGCACCTATGCTAAGCTAAAACGCATGCACTAGGGACAAAATGCTTTTACCCACATATGTAACTTCAGGGAAGAGGATGACTGACCAATTTTCATAAAAAGGTGAAACATTCCTTTAATTTCACCAATGTGTGAATCACATAAAACATACACATTGTAAAGTTTAAATAAAACTTTTTCATATGAGAAGTTATAAGCTTCATATATGCAATGTATTTTGCATGTGGTTTGGCAGTCATACAAACCCCATCTGAGATTCTTATACAATATAAAATACATATAAGATTCTTATAGGATATTGAAATCAGATATTAGGCCACTGACATATGTGTGAGGATGCCGTGGCTCAGTGGCTAGAGCGTCAGACCATTACCCTGGTGACCCGGGTTCAATTCTGACCCGAGGTCATTTCCAGATCCCAGATATCATCTCTACACTGTCCTATCTAATAAAAAGCCCAAAAAATATCTTAAAAAAACATATTTGTTTTATATCATATTCTTTATACATGCGGATGCCATGGTAGGTGTTGCCACATTTTGTGTCAGACAGCTGTGGTCTAGTGGCTAGGGCTTAAGACTTGTAACTATAAGGTTGACAGTTCGATTCCCGTCTAACGCGTCATCTAAACTATCAGTAGACCTACTCTCCAGCATGCAGCCCACTGTACCAGGTCAGTATAGGTAACTTACTGTAATATTTGCCTAGCCTAATATCTGATGTCAATATCCTATAAGAATCGTATATGTATTTTATGTTGTATAAGAATCTCAGATGGGATTTGTACAACTCAAACATGCAAAATACATTGCATAATATGCATATTATATGAAGCTTATAACTTCTCATATGGAAAAGTTTCTATTTAAACTTTACAATGTTTCTATGTTTTATGTGATTCACACATTGGTGAAATTAAATGAATATTTCACTTTTTTATGAAAATTAATCATTCATCCTCTTCCCTGAAGTTACATATGTGGGTAAAAGCATTTTGTCCCTAGTGCATGCGTTTAGCTTAGCATAGGTGCTGGAATGTAAAGTAGCCAGATAGCAACTCTTTGGCTACATTACATTCCAGTGCCTATGCTAAGCTAAAGCTAAAATTTGGATTGCCAGACCAAAATGATTTTACCCACATATGTAACTTCAGGGAAGAGGATGACTGACCAATTTTCATAAAAAGTTAAAGTATTCCTTTAATTTCACCAATGTGTGATTTTTAATCAAACGGTTATTTTTAATCAAATATGCATTTTACTTTTATAATAAAACATTTTAAATGCAATGAAAATGTTTTCACATATGCCATTTCAATAAAATAGACTTTCCTAAATTAAAATATATATTTTTTACACTAAAATGGCACAAGCCAATGAAAAACTGATTTTTACCCTTTTGGTAGAGGTTCATAAAATGGAAACGATGGGCCCTATGAAAAAAAATATTTTTTCTATGTCATATGTCAGGCTAATAGAGCAGGATTAAAGAAAAATAATTTTTTAAAAGTGTTTTTGAGGGTGTGCCAGTTAAAGGGGTAATGTACTGATTTTCTCACTGATTTCCCTATTATCTATTCTTTAAACAAACACCCACATACACTGCTATGCAAGTATTTATATTTTAATTTCTCAGTTGTCCGAAGGGGGCGTCTGTCAGTGTTCTATATGATGTTCAACATGGCCATGATCTCTATTTCAGGTGGAGTTCCACACATCTCACGCATGAGGATTGTGCTGCTGGGATGCATAGGAGGAGGAAAGAGTTCATCAGGAAACACCATCCTGGGCAGAGAGAAGTTTGATACTGTAGGGAAAACAGCTGAGTGTGTGAAGAGAGAAGGAGAAACAGCAGGGAGACACATCACTGTAGTGGAGGCACCAGGATGGTTGGTTGGCAGCCCTGTAGAGGCAACTCCTGAACATGATAAACGAGAGATTGTCCTCAGTGTGTGTCTGTGTCCTCCAGGACCCCATGCTCTACTGCTGCTCATTCATGTGTTTGAGTCATTCACTGAGACATTCAGAAGAGCAGTGCAGGAGCACATGGAGCTTCTGGGTGAGCGAGTCTGGAGTCACACTATAGTGCTGTTCACCAGAGGGGACTGTCTGAGAGACACAAGCATTGAGAAGTACATTCAGAGTGAAGGAGAGGCTCTGCAGTGGGTTGTAGAGAAATGTAGGAACAGGTATCATGTTTTTGACAATAGAAGTGATGGTGGCCAGGTGACAGAGCTGCTGGAGAGGATAGAAGAGATGGTGGCAGGAAACAGAGGCCATCATTTTGACTATGAGGTAGAGGTGATGAAAAAGTTGACAGAGAAGAAGACTGAAGAAAATAGAAGAGCAGAGGAGAGGAAAATGAAGGTGCAGAAGCAGAGAGAGTCTCTCAGGTCATCAGCAGGTGAGAGAAATTTGAGTTCTTTCTGTAACATGCACATGAAATGTTTAAATGGACTTTATAATGTACTTATGTTCTGAATTCATTACACTTCTGTCCTAAAGTAGTCTCTCAATTCAATTCAATTCAATTCAATTTAATTTGTACAGCACACAAATACAATTCATTGTCTCGTGGTGCTATACAGACAGTACAGGTAGCACCCATGAGTAGCAAGGGCAAAAGGGCAAAAACTCCCGTCACTTACTAATAAAAGTCTCACCTTGATTTCCCTGTCAGCTATTCTTTAAAACACATGTGCGCGCGCACACACACACACACACACACACACACACACACACAGTTGTGCAGGTATTATATTTTGTAGTTTCTCAGTTGTCCATAGGGTGCTCCGTCAGTGTTCTACATGATGTTTGGTGTTTTGACATTTCTGTTTCAGGTGGAGTTCCACACATCTCACACATGAGGATTGTGCTGCTGGGATACAGAAATGGAGGGAAGAGTTCATCAGGAAACACCATCCTGGGCAGAGAGGAGTTTGATACTGTAGTGAGGAAAGCCGAGTGTGTGAAGAGAGAAGGAGAAACAGCAGGGAGACGCATCACTGTAGTGGAGGCACCAGGATGGTTTGCTGACCACACTGTAGAGCAAACTCCTCAAAATGATAAACAAGAGATTATCCTCAGTGTGTCTCAGTGTCCTCCGGGACCCCATGCTGTGATCCTAGTCATTCAAGCAAATAACTCATTCACAGAGACAAACAGAAGAGCAGTGCAGGAACACATGGAGATTCTTGGTGAGAGAGTCTGGAGTCACACTATAGTGCTGTTCACTTATGGGGACTGTCTGAGAGAGACAAGCATTGAGCAGCACATTGAGAGTGAAGGAGAGGCTCTGCAGTGGCTTGTAGAGAAATGTGGGAACAGGTATCATGTTATAAACAATATGAAGAGGGATGGTGGCCAGGTGACAGAACTGCTGGAGAAGATAGAAGAGATGGTGGCAGGAAACAGTGGAGAAAGGAGTATTGGTGATCGTCCTAGGTGTAAGTATATATTTATTTACGGTATTTCACATACTATTAAAATGTTCTTCATATGAATATGCTATTGATTTTATGACCTAGAGGGATAGAACACATATCTGTACCACACAATGTCCAAATCTGGGTATACTCTCTGTGCATTACTGTTATTTTAATATTTCCCATGTACAGTTAGTGAAGGCCTTCCTGATGACTATTCAAGAGATTCTGCATACAGCTCTACTAAATCACCACCTAAACCTGATCTTCTAAAGTCCTTTAAGACCCTCAGCATTACTGACTCTACTCAGAGCTCTGGGTTTGGCTCAGCTGAGATGGGGGAGAGGAGTGGATCTGCTAAAACATCATTACCCACAATCCCACAGACTGGAGTAGGAGGAGTCAAGACCAAAGGGGCAGTGGGGGGACAACAGAAGTCTCCCTTCAGGCAAACACATGGAGAAACACTTCATGATAAACACCAATGTGAGTTTACTGTGTTTTTTTAATATAATCCTGAAGTGAAAATTAAAAATTAAACTTCTCTTGTTTTACACAATTATTCACATTTATGAAATATAAGTAAAAATGAACACTGAGGTGCAAGGGTTATACAGGTTTTATAATCTATGAATTCCCCTCTCTCTTAGATTTCCAAGCGAAAATTCATTTTGTGGATGAAGAGACCATTACTGTAGATTATACATCATGCATCGGCCATGGCTCTTATGGGAAAGTGTACAGAGGATCATACCAGGGAACCCCTGCTGCTGTAAAGATCATAACAGCTGGGGACAGGCCTGTGACTGCAAATGAATTCATCATACCTGGGTAATTCTCTCTCTCTCTCTCTCTCTCTCTCTCTCTCTCTCTCTCTCTCTCTCTCTCTCTCTCTCTCTCTCTCTCTCTCTCTCTCTCTGCCTCTCTCTTTGTCGCACTCACTCACATACACACATACACAAAACTCTGCTACATTACACCCTGCATCATTGCACCTGCCTATCCAGTGGAGTCACTCTCTGTCCCACTATGAGCTTTTGGTCTTCATCAGCAGACCTACTAAACATCCCACTGATGCACATCTAGCTATCTAATGCAAGGAACGTCTGTAAGTGTGTG
This sequence comes from Sardinella longiceps, assembly GCA_027497455.2. Taxonomy (NCBI): domain Eukaryota; kingdom Metazoa; phylum Chordata; class Actinopteri; order Clupeiformes; family Clupeidae; genus Sardinella; species Sardinella longiceps. The sequence goes on along the minus strand of JAODXP020000019.1, from coordinate 34,402,971 downwards.
TGTTTCATGCATAACTCTGCAACCATTTATCCGACTGACCTAAAATTTGGTACATGTTTTGCTCACGACACGAGTGAGTGCAGTGCGAAGTTTGGTGAGACAAAAATGTATATTGACACAGATTTCTTGGAATATATTGTTTACACGAGCAATTCACTAGTCATTGTAAATAAAGCTGCTCTGCATCTCTATCTCCATTTAGGTCATTTCACCCATATATTATTTTCACCATCAATCCCAAAAAAATGAAAATGGGAAAATGGCAGCTTTTATGTGAAGCTGAAAGTGCCACAAACCATAAGGCTGTGGTTCTCAGTGAATCTACATTATATGTTTACCCTGCCCCCGGCACCTGAGTGTCTAATCTCCATTGTAAATAATTAAAAACATTATGGATGGGCAAGACATAATATATTTCTTCCTGTTTGTTTTACCCAATGGTTTTACCCCACATGTCAGAATTCTTTCCCCCACAAGTGGGGCCCACTGCACACAATGCACATCAAGGCTGTAAAAGAAGCAGAATCACTTTACATTATAAAACAGCGCCTTCAAATATTACTGGATTTTCTCTTGATGAAATATTTTTTTATTTCGCTTGAATTTATAGAATTGGGAATGATATTGTTATGTCATTGATTAGTTTAATGAGACACCTTAGTTGATTTGGACAGTAACAGTATATTGCACAAAGCTCTTTAACCAAGAGTGTTATGACATAAAACTAAACTTTCACATTTAATCTGCTTCTGCAGGCGATTGTCTCACCCCAATATTGTGCGGATGATGGCTGTAGCCAAAAGTGAGACCCAGGTCCTCATTGCTAATGAGTACATCCATGGGGCCAATTTGGAGCAGGTTCTTCACACAGACACTCCCATTGAGGTACTGTACTGCACCATTATATTATGTTTAGTTAGTGCATACCTTAATTAGGAGTTCACAATGCCGTATTACATATGAATGAATCTTTTAATATTTCCAGTTGCAGCCAGAAGATAAACTATTTGTGGCTTTAGATGTTGCCCTGGCTGTTGAATACATACATGGAAAACAAATCATTCACCAAGATCTGAAGCCAGCAAATATAATGGTCAGTTCTTCAGCTTATTGTCTGAAAGGATAGACATAACATGCCACTGTGTATTTGTCTGCCTTATTTTCATAAAATACTTATTTTAACTGTTTAGATTATTGTTCATCACTGTTCAGATTATTCCATATCAGATCAGATCACAATATATTACAACTGAGGACCAAATCAATACACGTTTCCTGATTTATATTGAAACATGTAAATATAAAATTGTAAAATACCATTTTAATCAGATTGCGGCAGAGAACAAAAAGGCCTACCTGACTGATTGGGGTTTGGCCAACCTGAAGGAGACCGTTTCCATGACAGTGGGAGGCTGTGGAGCACTGGGAGGAACTCCATCCTACATGGCCAGAGAGTGTCTTGTAGAATGCCAGGACTGCAGCAGCATGTCAGACATGTGGTCCTTAGGGATCACTCTTCTTGAGATGTTCACAAACTCTAAGCCCTGGTCATATAGTGGCCTGCAAGAGCTGCGACGCCTTCTTCACAAACGCCAGACTCCTCATGCCATGGCTGAACTACAGCCACCTCATGAAGACATTGTCAAACCATTGATTCAATATGAACCCAAGTCTCGCATGAAGGCCAAAGACCTGGTGATACTGTTGAAGTCAAAAGTTGATGTCACCAAACGATATGGGTACACATGGACATGTAAGTAAGCTGTATGATGCAAGTTCATCAGCCACCTCCCAATTTCCTGTCACTTTACTCTATACATTCAGTGTATCATCAAGTTATAAAGGTTTATCAGGAAAGGATGAGAGTGGGAGCATGAGGCGTCTGGGCACTTGGGTGTACAGAAAACTTACCATTAAGTGTTGCAACATTCTTATTGGCCGCGGTTACGAAGGGACATCTCATATTTTGTTAAACACTGTTATTTTTGTCAGGCTGTGTGGGTAGAACTGATGCTTTGGTTAAGAAGGAGTCTGATTTAACGAGCTGTCAGGTAGCCCTGGTTTCATTGTGCATGTCAGGAGAGAGTCTGCCAGTGTTTCTTCTGTTGATCGATGCGACTTTAAACTTCTGGGGCCATATTCTCAAAGAATCTTAAGGCTAAAGGTAGCTCTTAACAGTCAAATTTAGGAGGAACTCCTACAAAAAATGGGCATGTCAGTCGTAACATTTTAGGACTCCTAACTTTTTGAGATAAGAGTAATTCACAAAACAATTTAGCGCTAAAAGTAGCACCTAAGTCTGGGACAGCTTAGGGGTAGTACAGAGGACTTCTAAGCCACTAAGAGCAACTCCTAACACATCGCGATTGCATGTGTTACGTCCTTAATCTTTGGAAACGCACGTGAAGAATCATTTATTTGAGCATTCATCATGAAGGAATGATTATGCAGTTTACAAGGAATGCAAACACGCCACCAAAACCCGTGTTGAAGTATATATGCACTTTTTCACAGTCAAGTTTAATTTGTGTACTTCCTCTCTTTCTAAATGTGCTCTCAGAAATGCAGTAAAAACGGTGCAAAGATACTTTATTATTCCACTGCGAATCTCGTTACCGTTTCATTAATGGCTTGTGATAACGCTGCAGTTGTCACACAGGAGAACAGCGGAGCACAGCCAGAGCACATCACGCAGATTACGCCCACCCGTCACTCATCAACCAATCGCCGATGTAAATGCAAGCAGGCTCGTGCATGAGAGCTGACGTCAACCATAGCAACACAACTTTTATTTTAGCCTAGGAGTTGCCTTTTTTTTAGCCTAGGAGTTGCCTCTCATAAGCTCCTTGGTCTTACTGGTGTTGAGCTGCAGGTGTTATGGGTGACAATAAGAGACAAAGTCCCTCACCATTCCTCTGTACTCTCCTCTTCATCACCCCTAATATACTCGACGATTGCAGTGTCATTGGCGTACTTTCGGATGTGGCACAGCTCAGAGATGTACCTAAAGTCAGCTGTGTAGAGGGAGAAGAGATTGGGAGCCAGTAGTGTCATCTGGGGTGCACCACTGGTGCTACTGACCATAGGGTCAGACCTGATGCCATTCAGTCTGACATACTGTGGTCTGTTGGAAAGGTAGTCCAGTAGCCTGCATACTGGTGGAATGGTAATGGGGTTTGAGGCACTGCAAAGGCTTTTGTCTCCATCTGAAAGCACTGCACCAGGAATATAGTAATAATAATAATAATACATTTAATTAGGCGCCTTTCATGACACCCAAGGTCGCCATACAAGGAATACAATCACAGCATTATTAAAAACAGTCATTACAAAAGGAAAAGAAAAGAAATAGAACAAATAAAATAAATAAAACCAGTGGCTAGAGGTTGAATGCTTGTTTAAACAGGTGGGTTTTGAGCAGTGATTTGAATGATATGATTGTGTCTGACTTATATGTTGGGGGAGGGAATTCCAGAGCCTGGATGCCATACAACTGAATGATCTGGCACCCACTGTACTGAGGCGAGAGGTTTGGGTGGTTAGTAGGCCAGCGGAAGATGAGCGGAGGGAGCGGGAGGGAGTATGTTCATGAAGGAGGTCAGAGAGGTAAGTGGGGACTATGTTATGGAGGGCTTAGTAGGGGAGCAGAAGGACTTTGAACTGTATATAGTAAGAGACAGGGAGCCAGTGAAGTTGGATGAGGATGGGAGTGATGTGGTCATGAGCTCTTGTGCGGGTGATGATCCAGGCAGCAGAGTTCTGAACGATTTCTGTTGATGAGCTTGGTGGGGAGTCCGGAGAGGAAGGCGGTGCAGTAGTCAAGGCGGGATGTGACGAATGAGTGGACCAAAATTGACCAAAATGAGGCTACTGAGCTCTATTTAATTATGTCTTTACCAACGAAATTGCACAGACTTCTCACTGCACTCACTCGCGTCATTAGCAAGAACAATAGAATAAGAGTTATGCGTGGAACACACACAGAGACAAATGTTCCTTGCATAGATGGATGAATGGGAAGGTTAAATTTCATTTTTACATTTTGATTTCTGATTGCAGCAACTCGAGGCAGCCACTTTAAAACTGCTCAGAAGATTTTTGCTGAGGAGAGGAAGATAATGGTGCAGAAGCATAGAGAGACTCTCAGATCACCAGGTGAGAGCAATAAAGCTACTGTGTGCCTTTTCCATCTTTGTCCTTTACTCTCGTTGTTTGTTGAAATTCCGTCAGTATCATACATGATTAACAAATAGGGAGGGAAAGTAGGCACAGCGTTCCTGAGCCGAGAGCCATACAACTGGAGAAATCTCATAGACCCGACTTTCCAAAAAATCCCACTATGATATGACGTGGAAGCTATACACACATCCCTAAAATATGTTGCGTATGAGGTTATCTACTACCTGAGAAATTACCTGGAGAAATTTCACTGTCTTTTAAGAGAACTAATTGTCCACATCTCATCAGAAAAGAACTACAGTCTACACACTGGGAGCTAGCTAGGCTGCATGAGCTTGCTGCTTGAACCTCCACCACTTGACAGTCAAAACATTACTTTGCTAGACTCACTGAACATTTTTTTTCAAAGGAAGGTAGTGTTGTTTATTGTATGATTATATCCTGTATGTTAGAGCAATTAAAGGGCAACTTCAGTCATCTTCAACAATAGCTCTATTGCTAAAGCTACTTGAGATTAGCCAATACTGAAGACGCAAGACGTTTTGGTCCAACCATATAGGTTTCCTTGAACAAAGAATAATCACTTACAACTAGCCCAATGGGGCAGAATTTTGAACTGTATTTTTAACATCTTAACATACCCCAAATGTCACCACAAAAAAGATGAAGTATATGATGAAGACACCTTACAACCCAGAACTGTATTGTGTATGACTGCAATCATAACGCGTCCTTGATAATTTCTCATTGCCTTTGAGAATGGGGTGCACAAAGTGCTTGGTCAATTGGTATCACACCAGGGGATCTTGTCAGTAATATAATTATTGTTCTGATTGATCAGACAAAGTAAGGATGACTCGATTTGGTCAGTTGTCGATTTCTTAAGTACTGGGTAGCTTATGTCACACTTTACAAATAAACTGCAAACGTACAGTGCATTGAAAACAAATCTGTATTGCTATTTTATGAGATTCGACTTGTCAGTGCATGGTCCCATTATCCAATGTTTCCTCTTTTAAATCTGATGCGACATATCATATGTGCGCATATTTATACAGTCTATGGCGGGCATAGAAAGGGAGCAGTTAAGTATGTGCCCGTTATTGGGTCAAGCTATGTTGATACCTGCCTGTACCAATCAGCTTTTTTTCCATATAATTTACATTTGACTTGTCCCTCTTTTATCTGGTGTGATATTTCTCTGCTGGAACCATCACCACCAGTCATCACAATCAGGTAAATGGTGCTTTAAAATCAATTAATGATAATAATTTTTACAGTTTTGCAATTTGTACATGTGGAAAAAGAACAGTAAATGATTATGACATGATTATGACAAACAACAAATCCAAATAATAGTTTGATTATCGTTTTCCACCATAATGAATTCCATCTCAAGAAATAAAGCTAACGGGCAGTCCATCAGTGGTCGCCAAATGCAGACAGACCGTAACATAAGCGTTTAATTTTAATTGTAACATGTATTTTTTACATACAAGATTTGGGACATACCTTGTATTTTAACCACAAGTGACAAGGCAAAATGTGAATGTGACTTGTAGTTGTTACTTGTGCTGGTAGTTCTGTCTATATGAAGAGTACAATGAGCTAAAAAATACTCAGCATAAAATAATGTATAATTCAACAGCCTGTTAGTGTACTACTTTCATTTTTCAGCAACTATAATGGGGATTTTTGTGTGTGTGTGTGTGTGTGTGTGTGTGTGTGTGTGTGTGTGTGAGTGAGAACAGGGGAAGGTTGGACTGCCAGCTCTGTGCTCACATCCCTGACCCATTGACATGGCTTCTGGTGACACCTTCTGTTTCCATGGAGACCAGTGTGTGTGTGTACATGCTGAGCTCTCCTGCAGGGAACTACGAGTGCCCAGTATCTGGTCTGCGCTGGGTGTGTGATAGTGATGTCACCCTAAAGTACAGCTTCGGAAACTGGGACCGCTTCAAGGCAGATTTTCCATTGTCTCAATTCACTCCCATCGGGCCTCTGATGGACATCATAGTTGTGTCAGGCAAGATCAAAGAGGCCTACTTGCCTCTGTTTTTCTGTTTGGGAGATTCTTATCTATCTGCCAAGATCCTGCACTGGTACGAACATGGGGTTACTGTGGAGAGTTGTGAGCTGATGCGTTTCCATGCCAAACTTCTGTGCCCCAACTTCTCACCTGTAGTGGTTGTTACAGAATCAGAAGGCAGCAGCAGCAGCAGCAGCTTCCGTGTGCATCCTGACGGAGACTCAGGATTAACCCCCCAGATGAGACTTCATTGGAGGTCCCAGCTCTTTTCCAACTATGTCATCTCTTCCCGTAAGCTTATACTACGTATATACATCTACCCTTGTAGCTCTGATGTGATCACTAAAGTGACAACTCTGGAGAAGGAGCAGAGAAGCAGGATGATCATGACATACATGAGCCCATTCTCAGTGCAAAAGGGTGATTGTTTCAAGTTTAAAACATCATGTGAAAATCACTGCAGAAAGGAGGGGACTGGACCAAGTTCACAATGTCATGTGTCCGTAAAACCAGATCAGATAACCATCATGGAAAATCAAGAGCTGCCTGAGGTTTACCTGTTGACCGGCCCAATTTTCACCAGAGTGTGCAAAAAAACCCCTACAGACTGTGGTGACATTACACTGATATATGAGCAAAATAATAACAAGGAGTGGGAAGTAGATATTGAAGAGACTGACTATAATCCATCCGATAAGGCCCAGCCTGCTGAAACACCATCCATCCCAGACCCAGGTACAGTACTATAGTTACACCTGCAAAATGAAGTTTAAAGGACAAGTTTCTTTTTTTAGACATGAAGTCTTTTTTTCCAGATCCTTTCACTTTGCTGTCACAACAACCAAAGATTCACAAAACAGAGGCATTTGGCAATTTAAATCTTAACCATCACACCATAAAACAATCTGAAAACGGCATAATGTAGGAAAAACACAACTTCCCCGCTAACAATTTTTGGTTTGTCTGTTGGGTGAGGGAATGTTGCATTCGGTCGTTTCATTTTTTGTTTCATTTCATGCTCTTCTTTAAACCACTGAATCTCCCACATGAACTGATCACACAGTAAAGGTTTGAGCAAAATACGTCCAGGTTTGACCCCCACCCATTTATGCTACAAATGTGCTACAATGTCAGCTGAGGCCAGAGTAAAAAAAAAAAAAAAACAGCTGTAATACATCATGTAGCCTACTTAGTCATAAACCTAGGGTAGCCTTGCAGAAACAGGCACATTTACTCATAATCAGACTGTAATGTAAATACCATTATTAAAAATAACCAAGTGGGAATGTGAAGGTCACAATGAAACCACGCCAGAACAATAAGAGTTTTAACAAAACTAAAATAAAAACTTTCTTGAAATACCCACAGGAGAACCATGGGCAAACATTAAGGCATTGCATAGGCCTACTGTAAAAAATTATAGCCCAGGCTTTTATTTTCCCAAATCGCCAAAATGCACCGGCTTGTATTTGAGACAGGCGTCTATATGAGACAGGCCTTTAATTTAATGCTGAGGTTTTCGTTGAGTATGGAACAGATCTTGTTAGAATTACTATAACTATAATAACTTAGAACTATAACTAGGACTATAATATCTTAGATTACTGGTATCTTAAAATAACGAAACGATGTGACAATGCACGTTACCATCACTTGTTGCCCGAAACACATCAACAAGAAAGAAAGGACAACATCCCGAAGTTAATGACACACCTATTATCTCTCCTCTCCTCTCACAAAACAACAACCAATACTATAGGCTACAGGAATTCATGGCCTTATGAAAAACTAATGATAAATAAAAAACGAAGTTGTATGCTATGGAATAATCCTTCAATAAACATGGTTTCAAACCTGCTGCGCAGACACCGTTCATGGACCCTGGTTCACGGGCAATCCTGCGTGCGCAAATTAGGCTACATCACTTTCTCTTTCTCTAGGCTATGCGTCTACATTAAATTCCCTTCGCAGATTTCCTTTCCTTGAGGAGATGGCATCTTTGTTCACGATTGAATCAGGCATATCACTTTAACTAGAATAGGCTAGACTTAATGGGTGACTGCGACTTTACTTGCTGTGAAATAATTATTGGGACGTTATGCGTTGTTTCACAAGTGTCGGTATACATTGCATTGCCTAATGTGCAAGGAGATCGCTAAAATGTTTACCGTTAATGCACTGAAAGTTATTCATAGGCTTACTGAAAACTTCATACTCTTCCTGAAAATAATTATTTTAATTACAGTCTGAGGAAGAGATCGTGCTGCAAGTCCCTCATTCGTGTTCCTTTCACCTGCCATCATGCTCGCGTGTGTGCAAGTTATGGACAAGTTATGGACTGGATGGTTCAATTGTAAGGGAGAATGGTGCGCAATCTACACCATACTGGCTTAAACAGACGAGCTTGGAAAATTAAATACCACCCGAAACTAAAACAGACCAGGCCTCTATTTGAGACCGGCCTTTAACCCCAAACCTGTAGCCACACAGAGACAGGTGTCTATTTGGGACTCAGCGATTATTTGAAGTTTTACGGTAAGTTCCTATAACGTTCTGTGTTGAATTATCATTGATAGTTATGAATGTATAGTTCACATTAAATCATCTTATAGGCATCATACCAAGTATCTTCTATCTGCGATGGGGACTATTGGGGACTACAGTACATGGACTAGTTTACTCTAGTGATATCAGGCCTTCTATGAAAATACACTGCTCAAAAAAGTTAAAGAAACACTTTTTGTTTTGGGCATGGGATAAGATTAATTTACCTCTGAAGCTTTCTTTCCCGAAAACCTGCTTAACGTTAAGTAGCACGTATAATGATAAGCTAAGACATAGTTAGTGTCAAGAAGGCTTTGGGAAACACAGCCCAGGTCAGCAAAATAGCAGAGGGCGTTGTTAAAGCTGTATTCAGTCTATGTAATTCCGGGGCTTTGGGGGGCTTTGGATTTTTGCAACGACGATTACAGGATTTAGATGAAGAGAGAATACTACTTCAAGAATAACGTGAGCAATTTGAACAAGCTGCCCCGTCGCCAAGGAGGCATTAACTAGCAAGAAGTTTGGTGCTAACATTTAATTAAATCTTGAATTAAACTATTGAGCATGGTAGACAGATCAATGCACATTGTGGATCTTTGCTATTTTCACAACAGGAAAAGAAAACCTCTTTATGTCAGATACTTGAAAGGTTGCACTGTAACTTCAATAGTCAACCACGAAATTGCCATCTCCCATTCCCTCTAAGATACATCAGCACAAGATCTTTGGCTAATTGGTGCAAGTCCTGTTGTAGGCCTACCATCCAGCAGGCTAAGAACCAAACAAAGCAATTATATAGCATTTCTGCCAGTGATCCTCCATGTAGAATTATGTAGTCGATGGAGCAAGCCAAGTGAACTACCTTGCTTGCTAACCAAAACTAGAAAATCACACAGAGAGTGCAGACCTTTGCCCAGGCGATGTGGTCATAGACACAATATAAATTCCAGATAGTGTTCTGGATCACCGATCACCACCAAAACTGAATTGGTTCTTACTTGTCCTAATACACATGTCCGAAAATTTCATCCAAATCCGTGCAGTACTTTTCGAGTTATGTTGTACACAGACAGACAGACAGACACACAGTGGCGAAAACATATTCTCCTTTGCGGAGGTAACAAATGGGGGTGGACACTCTCATAGATCTTGCAAGTGCGATATCTGCCTATAGACGAATCCGATGAGCGTTTTGTGTAGGCTGCCATCTTACAGCAAAGACCATGGAATACTCTGACATTATAAAAGTAGTAGTTAATCTTGTAAATCACAGCATTTTGTGGTGTGCTATCACGTTATCCCTATGGATAGATTGGCGATCTAACAGCTCAAAAATGGCGCCTGCTTACTTCCGATAGTTTCGTCAGATTCGTGTATAGGAGGCACAGACAAGATCGCAAAGAGGCACATTTTACTCCGGAACATGTCATTTGTCAATCCCAATGAGTTCTTGGTAATATGATGTACAAAGAATAGGAAACATTGAAATGTCTAAATCTTGCAAGTAGAGGACCTCCAACACCATTCCACAGATATTGATACAATTAAAAATTCAAACATCAAGCAACTTATGATAATTATAACCAGGGTTGAGCATATTCTGCAATCTGCACATCCATCTTCTTCAGATATCCTTGAATCATCATTTGAATTGAATCTCAACAAAACATAGAGGCATAACGAAAGTAAACTGTTATTAAGTTCACCATATAGCACTAGACTTATACACTACAGCAGCAAGGCTATCTAGCTCCACACTCTGGAAAGATTATGGCCTTGTTTCAGCCTGGTCCACTCCATAGCATAGGCCAGGTTTAATAGCACACAGTGATAGTGATGATAATGCTGTTGTTTTTACATCTATTGACAGGAAACTTTGGATACTTGCTCACACTTCTAGATAAGTTATCTACACAAGAGTTCAACAGATTCAAGCTTTGCCTGAGCGAAGGGGTCCTGGATGGCTTTGATCCGATTCCCTGGAGAGCTCTGGAGAAGGCAGATGTGGATGACACAGTCAGGTTAATGAAAGAGCGTTATCGGACTGATGGTCGTTTGAGGATTACAAATCACATCTTGAAGGAATATCTGAAGCGCTCAGACCAACCTTAGCGGACTACTCAGGAATGCTCTGTTGCTACCATGTTAGACAGCAATTTGAGCCTGTCATGTTCAGAGGTGTGAGTCTAGCTGGATTTATTGACATCCACATGCACATGTATCACGCAAGCTGATCGTTTTAAAATGCTTGCCTTGAGCCTCACACATAAAGACAAAGACTTGTTGTTTTAGACAGACTTCTCGTCCTTATTATTTTACATTTATTTGACTCTCATTCTTTTCTTTTCACTCTTTCTTTCTCTCTCTCTCTCTCTCTCTCTCTCTCTCTCTCTCTCTCTCTCTCTCTCTCAGGTTTATTTGTGTATTTTTGTCTTTATAATTGATACATTCTTGGTTTATTCTTGTTTTGGGGTTATTCCATTGTTTAAGCTGTATTTGTTTTATTCAATCCAGGTTACATTAGGTTATAGGTTACATTTGACTATGGCTTTTCATTCCACCATTTTGCTCCAGGTTATGCTTTCGTTGAATTTGTATGTTTTTTGACTGTATGTTTGTTAGCAACTTTACTGCAAAAGTTCTGGACAGATTCTTATGACATTTTTACCAGAGGTGTGCCTTACTCAAGGAAAACCCCATTTCATTTTTTGGTGGTGATCCAGATTAGGATGTGAACTCAGGGATTTTTAAAAGGATTTCTCAGGCTATTGATAGATGTCACGTCCATCAGTAAACACCAGAACTGTAGGGAGCGCAATTGTGCATAAAAATGTCTGAAATGCCATGGAATTTATATTGTGTCAATGACCATATTGCTTTGGCTGAGGTCTGCATGCTCCCCTGTTACTCATGGGTGCTCCTCGTACTGTCTGTAGAGCCACAAGACAATGTACTGTATTTGAGCGCTTTACAAATGAATTGAAATTGAAATTGAATTGAAATCGATCCTCCCAGGATCCCCTGTTGATAATGATGGAGGGGAAGATAATCTGAAGAGTCAGTAATTCACCAGTTAGAAGAGTTTTCCCAACGACGTCACAGTTCACAGTTCTCACCCTCATACTGTATGGTGGGGGAGAAAAAAAGAGACATTTTATATATTTCATGTGGTTTCAATTCAGCTGCAATAGGTCATTATGTCCTGTAGATTTAGTTTAGACCCATGAGTCCACACCTGTTAACATGTGTAAATAAACATGTTTTGGCAATTCAGTTATGAGATTATCAATGAAAGACTGTATCGTGTATCCATTTTTGTGCTGTAAATGTTTCATGTGCACTGTAATGACCAAAATTTAGGGCTAAAACCAGAAAAACAATGCACTCATTGACAACTGAGAAATATACATCATACACTTTTTGGGTCTCCATTCACAATGGTACAGATTTTGTGTATAGCGAGATTATATGGCTATATTTTATTTATTTCTTTTAACACAGCCTACACATTGTGTACCGAAGACAGAAATATGTTTATGTTGAAAAAAAAATGATGTCTCCAGCCAAATACATTTGTCAAGTCTAAAATTTGTATAAAAAATTTGTGTGCAGATACAGCAGGTGGAGCTATTGAGCTACAACAGTCCAATGGTTAGGCTGCAACTAAGAGGAGAATCCGCAGGAAGCGCATAGTCTGTTAGCTACCAATAAAAACACAGAAAATGAAGAGGGAAGTATCCACAGGACAATGTGGGTTTATTTGAAATGGTTGGATGGGTGGGCAGAAATACCAGCTCAAATGCATATTGTACCAGGATGAAAAGTGAAACCAAATGTTTGATAATTGTTGTAACTTACTTAATGTTAACATTTATTTGTGGCTACTTTTTTTTCTCTAGTCACAGGTTCAAATTTGAATACTGACATTGAATATGAAAAAAGAAGCTAAACAGAGACAATGGTTTTACTGCCTGGTCCACACAACATGCATGTTACAGGTCAACAGTATACTGTATTGTAAGTGGTCTATTTTTTTATGGTTTTAAGTCCAGGTTTACACATTTGCAACATTTGCTATTTGTTCTAAGATTATGTCAAAGACCGTTGAATAAGATGACTTTGATTAGGCCTGCTGTATGTGGTTCACATGATAGCCTTCTGACAAACTCTGTATGTCTAAAATGTCCAATGGTATTTGGCTAGATGTACTGGCTGAGCAAATCTAGGTAGGCTACGTCTATGCTAACTGACAGCATCATATCAGGATTTCATCTCAGACCTAATACCATTTGGCTGAAGCTTTCCATGGCTACACTCTTACAAAATCTGCTCAAATAGCCTGTTGGTTGGTAGACTACCAATAGACATACCCACAATTTGTTGTTTTTTCACAGCCATAAAATATAGGCTACTACACTCTAATTCCACTCCAATTACTGACTAATCCCACACTCCAACTACTGACTCCATCCCTTGGCCCTGACTGTCACACAAACTATGTGTATATCATCTCTGACTACATTCAGTATTCATACTGTTTTGTGTTAACCATGGTCAATCTATGCATCAGACTTTACGGATACTTTATTAGGCCCCAGGCAGGTAGGCTGAGTCCATGAGGCGTGGATCTGCCCAAGGTTTCTTCCTACATAACAAATTATTTACAAAGCGAGGGAGTTTTTCCTTGCCCCTGATTCTCATGGATGTTTCCCGTACTGTCTGTAAAGCGCCGTGAGACAATGTACTGTATTTGTGCGCTATACAAATAAAATAAAATTGAATTGAATTGAATTAAAGCAGGGGTGGCCAAACTACAGCCCAGGGGCCAACTGCAGCCCTCAGCTCTCTTTCATGGAGCCCGTCATGAATTTTTAAGAATAAATGTAATGTGGTCCATTATTGATTTTTTCTCATACTACAGTAGCCTACTGTATGTGCATAGTGCATCATAGTTTCATTAGGCTACTTGTGTAATCTTTGTCAATAGTATCATTAAAGAGTGTAACATTATTAGATGGCCTGTGGGTTTTCTTATCTTCAAATAGATAGACTTAAATTTCTTATATTCAATTAGAACTGGTTAAGAACTGTGCTGTTAATTCTACATTGTCTGCATACATTTTTCAGTATATGGCCAGTTCATTTGGCCACCCCTGCCCTGAAGTGTGTATAATAATTTATAGACATAGGCTAAACTTTGGAAGAAAAGATCTGCATAAATATATAGTGATTATATGAATATATAATTATAGTACATAGTTTCCCTCACACAGTAAGTGAGAATTATGGCATTATTTATTGTAGCTTGATAAACCAGCCTAAATGTGAGATTGGACAAAACATTTTGGCGTCCAGAGGGTGGCGCTGGTTTACTAGGCTATATTTATTGGGTTTTCTATTTTGAACGTTTTACCAGAGAACTTTTAATAGGGGAGAATTAGCATTCCCCTTTTACATCCGGTGGTACTGTGCCTAGATAGCGCGCTCGAGTAACTGAAAAATTAATTGGGTTCTATATAGACGAATCCGACGAGCGTTTTGTGTAGGCTGCCATCTTGTGGCGAAGCCATTGTTGGACTGTAAACAAAACATTTTGACAATGCACAGTCAATGACAACTAACAGCAAAGATCATGGAATACTCTGACATTATTCAGGTAGTAATGAATCTCGTAAATCATGGCATTTTATGGTGTGCTATCACGTTATTCTTATGGACAGATTGGCGATCTGGGTAGCTCAACAATGGCGCCTGCTTACTTCCGGTGGTTTCCTCGGATTCGTCTATAGCTGCACCCTCAAATGCTGTATTTCTTTACATACATTTTTTTCTTGAATAATGCATTCATGCATGTGGTTCAGAGTAATTTGACTTAATCCTCAGTCCACACATAATATTTTTAGCATTTTTGTAAAATCCCTTCCAAAGTCTTTCCCTATGGCCATATACAGGAATAGAGTAGCAGAATGCTAGTGAGTCAGGGGAAAAAACTGCTCACAGATGAAAAACCTAATGGTCATATGTATTAATACATTTCATTTTGATTGAAATCCATGTCAAAGTTGCTTAAAATAAAATGCAATCTGTGATATGTTGTCCCTAAATATTTGAAAATTAATACCTCATAGGTGCCCATTGATTTTCCACTGACTCGCGATCGCCCCTAGCGGATTTGCAATCGGAATTGCAGGTTGAATGGCGTTGGCTCGCCGTAAACGGGCTCTGGTCTTACTTTCACTTTCACTTCCGGGAGAAGTCAAGTCGTCAAACCTGCCGGAATGCAGGGAGTTCAGTTCCCTTTTTTATTATAACATTTCTTTTAAGTTTTTCCTATTGAGTTCCCCTTACTTCTAAAATGTAATAACCTAGTCGAGGGGCCTGAGTGTTTTCTGTCATCCTATGCTTCAGTTGAACATGGTAAGTTTATGGGGTCAAAGAGTAACGTTATAGCTTGAAGGCTGGGCTCTCGAGTTAATTTACGTAAAACACACCTATTTCCACGAGACAAAATGGCTAGAATGTTTGCACAGGGTTTGTGAAATCACTCACTATAGACCCTTTTTGAAGCTACGTCACAATTCCATGAGTTGTGTTTTGGAGGCAGAAAATCGTCTGTTCTGATAGACATGGCTGTAAATTTGACAACTTTCCCCATCTTCGAAAATATAGCTTGTCATCATAATATAACTCAAGAATCAATTTCTTAACACGATATGATTCACAAACAACAAAATATATGTCCACCAACATGATTGAACGAGTACCCAAAGTTCAGAGACTGAAAGTAGCACAGGTGGCTATCTGCCTCTTTAGGCTGCTGGATAACGTAGTGATGCCTACTGCCACCGGAGCGACCTCTCTCGATTTAAACCACTTGTCAAAGCAAACACACTTATCGACAGTCTCCACATATTTAACTGAACACAGGGATTTTGTATCACTTTAACACTACGCCTAAAAGCTAAACTTTAACACCGAATAACCCGCTAGCTTGTTAGCTGACGGTAGATCGCCTACCTTGTTAAGTGACGTTTCTAACGTTAGTCGTTCTCCCATAGGATTAAGCGCATTTCTCTTGAAGTGCACCTTAACTCATACAATTTGTAAACACTGTAAGGCATACAGGATCGCTACTGTAGTTGGATATTATTTAGTATACATCTGATAGATTACGCCAAAATTATAAAATGTAGGATTAGCTGTTGAGAAAGCATTAAAAGACAGTGCTGAAAACGGTCACTTTTGTATTGGTTCTGATAGCTTCTGGAGGCTTTCTGCCTCCAGTTGCAGTTTATAGAATGTTAGAACACGGAATGTTTACAAACACAGAAAGGGTCTATCCACCACTTTCCGCAAGTAAACAATGGGGGTCGCCATGACACTAACTTATTCCGGAAGCCGGTCCTAAACTTCCGGTTGCGAAGCAGAGGTAATCAAATGCAACGTAGAAGCTGAGCAGCGAGAGCTAACGACAAACTTCAGTAAAGTTTCGGTAACGTTAAACTCGGAGTATGCCGTTTTGCGGATCGACGTGTGCCGTCGTGGGCTGCTCGAATAGTTGGAGGAAACGAGAACATTTCATAAATGGTATGTGTTTTGAACATAAGAAGACTCGGAGGACATGCGGCTGTTCAGCGCCTTTCACCCTTCATTCAATGCCCAGAGACGCGACGAGAACAAGAGAGTGGCTAGCAGCGCTTAGACTTAAACACCCTCCTAAGCGAGTTTATGTTTGTTCCTTTCATTTCGTTGATAAAATACCAACGGATACACATCCAAATCCAGAGCTGTTCCTGGGTTATGAAAGGCCACAAGTAAGGAAGAGGCTAAAGTTAGTCAGGGGCGACGCAGGCTCCACCACCATCGATGGACTTGGCGCAGAGGCCCCCCGTAAGTAAATTGCCATTTGTCGTATATCTTGCTACACGATGTAAAGTTTTTCATAATGATTACTAAAACTGATACGCTTTCCAATGTGTAGATTGCAGTGTCGATGTTTCTGACGCAGCGACTGTTACCACACCTTCCACCCCTGATGAGTTGGACGAAGACGAGCCTGGTAAGCTAACGTTAACATTAACATTACCTATTAGCTAACATTAACGTTAGCTAATAGGACTGTTCTGCGTATTGACGCCAAGGGAGTCCGCTAACGTTAGCGCAATGTAAAACCTAATCAACCTTATTCACCCACCTCATTCAGTGTAACAAGATGGGGTTTAAAAATGCAAGTAAATTATTGTTAGGCTAAATCTTGCCTGTGGCTTTTCTCTTTGGTTTCTTGTGTCCTCTTGATGGGCTACACTTTCACTGTGTTGCCAATGAGTATTAATTGGTCTGTGTGTCAACCTTCCCAGTAAACTGTCTGTGAATGATAAACCTGTTTAATTTCATACTGTTCACTTAGGTTCTTGTGAGATGTTGGCTACAGCAGTCAGATCAGCTGATACGCAATGGGAAGACCCTTCCTTACTTCACCACGACTACTCAAGGCAGCCATCCAACACCAGACATCAAGCACACCTGTCTGTGACCAATCCTCAATGTAATGTCTCATACAGTATGCTTACAAATGATTTAGATGCATTTCTGTACACTGGCATTTCACTCGAAGCATTTAATACTTCTGTCTAGTGTTGATGTTTACTGGTCCTTTTAAATTGGATGTTAGAGACCAGGTGCTTTTAACTCTTAATGAACTTGAGATTGAACCTTATGATTGGTGATCTGAGTAGATGTTTCTTTATATCTGAAAGTGTGACCAGCAAGATATCATACTGGATTAATAAATTGGAGGAGGTTATGAGACCCCTAGTCCCCTGGCTTCCTAGGGAAACCATTCGGACAATTATGCCAGCTGTATTGACATATAGCATTTTTGTCAGATAATACCAGCAGAGCCCATTTAGGGAAAATTTCTGATACCAGCCAGTAGGATAGGCCTATATGTAATAAACTATAGCATTTTTGTCAGATAACACCAGACTGCAGAATAGGCCTACATGCAAATAAACTATAGCATTTTTGTCAGATAACACGTGACAAAATTAAGGGTGGCTTGCAGCACAAACTAAACATCCCTCAAAAGAGATTTTATATGTTTTGTTCACATCATTTTGCCTTATCAATAACCATTGATGCCAAAATCCAGAACTGCTGTCTTGGGTTATGAATGACCACCAGACACACACACACGGAGTCAGAGGAAAGGTCAGTTTACAGCATTTCTGTTAAATATTGCCAGTCAGTAATTAACATCATGTAAACAGAGGGCATTTTGCAAGAAATGTTTTGTGGTAAAAGTCGAGGGGGATTGCATTTCTGTCATTGTCAATGAACATTTGATTTATTTCAAGGAATATATTCTACTGAAATTGAATGTTATTTGTTTGTAATGGATGCATCACACCATGTATGTAATGCTATACTGAAAATTAAATATTGAATACATATATTTATCAAAGCATTTGTGTACGTTTGTATTTACTTGTGCATTCCTCTACACTTTCATCACAGTTTTAAGGTATCTCTCATCAAGCTTTAGTCTTCCTCCAACAAAGTTATTGGCAAGTGGAGGAAGCATGCATGTAAAGTAGAAAGTTTCTGAGTCGCTTAACCTGTTCCCTAAAAATATAAAAAATCTCATCAAACGGTACATTCTCACATTCTCATCTGGTGTCGAGATCGTTAATATGTCTGATTACATACCAGTGCAAAGCATTCTGAATTTAACCTGCAAGTAGCAGCCTTTTTGGGCCTGAATCCAAGAGCTACCTGTGCTGAAGTGCTAGTGTCAACATCAATGATCAGCGTTAAGAAATTGAAATGCGTTCAAGAAATATCTTAAGAACGATGTGTTTATTGTTTCCAAACTTTGATAAATTAACAATGCATCTCGTTGCACACAAAAACGTCAGGCTCAATAACGTTAGACTAACAAGGCCATTAGCCTAGGCTTCTACAAAAATCCGTAGCTGAGGTGCCTAGAATTCACAACGCTCGTTTAACACTGAAGATAAGTTAGACAACTGCGTGAGCAAACTGCAAGTTCATAATATAAATCGCTGATAATTCCCCTTCCAGATAATATCTGCCGTAAGGCTACAGGATTTCTCTAAACCTGCTATTCAAGGACACCCGACTGTAACGCCGCTAGACTTTTAGCATCACCCAAGCCTGTGTTTTGGCGTAACATATTCAAACTCTGCCTTGGCTCAATCTCGGCTTGAAGATATCCCTTGTGTACGTCACAAACTCGGACCCGTGTAATGTTAACCATCTTTTACTCTTACTTAAACCCAACTACCCATAGAAATTATACACAATTTCTATGCCAACTAGAAATTATACACAATTTCTATGCCAACTACCTAAACGGAGTCTGCTAGATCCATAGCTGCAACAGTCTGAGGCTGCAACAACCGGAAGAAGAAAACCGGCATTCGCTTAGGCCGTTCTAATGATTCATTGTTGCGTCAACGTTCGGAAAAGTTGTGGATAGACCAGAAAACATTCTATAAACTGCAACTGGAGGCAGAAAGCCTCCAGAAGCGATCAGAACCAATACAAAAGTGACCGTTTTCAGCACTGTCTTTTAATGCTTTCTCAACAGCTAATCCTACATTTTATAATTTTGGCGTAATCTATCAGATGTATACTAAATAATATCCAACTACAGTAGCGATCCTGTATGCCTTACAGTGTTTACAAATTGTATGAGTTAATGTGCACTTCAAGAGAAATGCGCTTAATCCTATGGGAAAACGACTAACGTTAGTAACGTCACTTAACAAGGTAGGCGATCTACCGTCAGCTAACAAGCTAGCGGGTTATTCGGTGGTAAAGTTTGGCTTTTAGGCGTAGTGTTAAACTGATACAAAATCCCTGTGTTCAATTAAATATGTGGAGACTGTCGATAAGTTTGTTTGCTTTGACAAGTGGTTCAAATCGAGAGAGGTCGCTCCGGTGGCAGTAGGCATCACTACGGCTGCGTCCCATTCCAGGGGCTGCGAACTTCTAGGGCTAGATTCGTGGGCCAGATGCGTCATAGTTGCGCGACTAGTACTGTCCCATTTCGGAGGATACTTCGAATTCGGCCGACAAATCCACCCTTCTTTTCCCCCGCAGCGAAGGATCCATCGGTGTATCCTTTATGTACTACCCAACCCAAAATCCGTTAGCGCTGCTGACGTTCCAGAGCAAAGATTCCAGAGCAGAGCTCTATAGAATGTTCGTTTCAGACAAACATATCGCGGGTAAAATGGAAAAATACAAACGTAACATAAATGAATTTACATTTAGATGTAAGTATTGGTTGTCATCTCATGGCAAAATATTATAACGGAGTTGTAAACAACTTGTGTTAAACTTGTATCAACTTCGATGACACGTTGGGCATAGGCTACAGGAGTTAAACCTTGACGTGACTGAATAGGCTAAACAATTGGCCGGCACAATATGAACAAAACCATAGCAGGGATAAATAAATATCGTTTAAGTGGCATAGATTTTTTGCAGCAACACTTCCACATACCGCCAACTGTAGCTTTTTCTCAAAACCATGCTACTGTCTTTTGTGATCTGATCCAGACTAATGATTGCTCACAAGTAGCCTATTAATTAAAAAAAATCATACTAGCAAAAGGCATAACAAAGCAGAGGTGCACAAGCACGATTTTACACACGGAGGTAGGTTTTCCCAGACATATCAGCTGATCAGGTGCTACTCAACGGTGACTGAAAAACAACTAGTCGCTTTACCCTTGTCAGTTAATAAAAAGGTCGCCTAGCCCATGATTACTAGGTCTAGTATTTGACTTGTTGACCTGCATACCTGCAAAGTTCAGCTGAAACAAGTGACAACCAACTGACCGCTACCACTACATCATGTCCAAGCTATCCTCCTTGTAGGTCGAGCCTATGCTTGCGTCTCTCCCCTCTCTCTCCTGGCTATAGGGTCGTTGCATGTTATGTTTTACAAAACATAATAAGGAGACAGGGAAGCAGTCATAAGGATCGAGGGGAATATAATGCATGCCGTTTCTTGAGGCAGACATAAACTGCGAACTGTAACGTTTCAGCCACACAATTAGATGATGTTGCTTACCTTTGGTAGTAACGTTAGCCTAGTCCATAGTGTGTCTTGTGGCATAGCACAACTAGTTTGAGCAGCACTAGTTAAAAAAATCATTTGGCTTCCTCTTGCATTAACTAAGTGAACACTGCAGACGCTTTAATATTACGATTACCTCGCTACTGCAGCAGCAAAAAAGTTTTAGCCATTTTTATGAGCTTGCTGTATATAAGCTACCTTAGCATGCTCGAACGCCTACAAATATAGCCTGCTGCTGACCTTCTGAATTCAAATCTGTTGATATGCATTGAACAACGAGAAATCTCTCCAATGTACACAAAACTAATGTCAAGTCAAGTTGTGCATAAAAATATGAACTAGCACCCAAGCTTTGATGAGATATGCACTGAACAACGGAGCAATATCTCCACTGTAGCCTATACGAAACTAATGTCAAGTCAAGTTGATAGAACTAGCACCAACTAGATTTGTCCACGGCGGTGCTACTGAAGCCTGCTTCACTGGCAAAGGATGCAGCTAAAGAAAAATCAATCTGAAAAGTTGCCAGGGGAAGTGCAATTTAAATGAAACATATTTTGTATTTGACGAAACAGGCGAATGGCCAACAAACGTATATCACCACAAGTTAGGAGAAATACTTGCAATTTGGTTTAGACTCCTCGGACAGGCGGGGCACGTTCAGGGGGCGCTATTACGTTTCTGCCTGACGCTATTTCAAAACAACTGATTTCCTTTCACATAAATTGTGCATGTAGGTGGTAAGACAGTTTTAATGTTTTGGCGACGGGTTGTAATGGTAGCATGATCATATACCCATGTTAGTGTGTCAAAAACAAAAAACAGCTTATCAGAACGGCGCCCACTCATGTCCATTACGTCACTACACTAAACATTCTAGCGTTCATTGTTGCCAAGTGACCCCTTGAAGGCTAGACCGTCCCATTTCATAAACGGTTGGTCAGAGAAGTACTGTTCTATGCAGCTCCAGAAGAACAGTACTTTGTAGAACTAATACTTGGAAGTATCCAGCCCCTGAAATGGGACGCAGCCTACGTTATCCAGCAGGCAGATTATTAGCCACCTGTGCTACTTTCAGTCTCTGAACTTTGGGTACTCGTTCAATCATGTTGGTGGACATATATTTTGTTGTTTGTGAATCATATCGTGTTAAGAAATAGATTCTTGAGTTATATTATGAAGACAAGCTATATTTTCAAAGATGGGGAAAGTTGTCAAATTTACAGCCATGTCTATCAGAACAGACGATTTTCTGCCTCCAAAACTCAACTCATGGAATTGTGACGTAGCTTCAAAAAGGGTCTATAGGGCTATACCATTGATTTGTGTTCTATAACCTAAAACAGTGATAAAAAGATTGGTATAGGCTATCGCTTTGTTTACAATGCGGAAAAGATTTCGATATGCAATTTTGCCTAGTTTCCTTGAGATATTTATTATATATGAAATCTGATATCTACGTTTTCACTTAACTTGCAGCAGTAACCCTATTAGGTAGGCCTAAATTTGTTTGAGTAATTGAACTATGAGTGTGAATTTATGTTTTCGATGCAAACTAAAATTTGTTCCAGTTTGCATGGTGTGAGTGATATGCATACACCGACATTATCGTAATGTTTTTGTTCCCCCTTGTACACCACTATTGTGAATCTGAATGCCTGACTGTAAGTCAGAGTATATAGGTCTCCTCTTTAAGGTAAAGCCCTTGTAGTAGGCCTATTGCTGGTGGAAACCATTTGTTGTTGTTGTTTCAATTGATATGACAGGACAAAAACAAATGTGCACTGTGCAAAAAAAAAAAAAAAAAAGTTAGTTAGAATCCAAAAGGATTGTTATAATTACTAAACATAGGTAAATAGGTAAAAATAGTACTGTCTCTGAACAATCGTGACCCATTATCAATAATCATTTCTTTTAAATGGCTGTGATAAAGTGAAATGCGGCTTGTGGAGCTATTTAATCTGGCCTGTGGAGCCTTCTCAAAATAGAATGACTTCTCATTTAGCCAAGGTGACTTAAATTATAGGCCTGATTTATCAAATATGTTGTATTCATGAAATACAAATTCCTCCCTTGTAACCCTGCATGTTAAAAGGTCATCTGAAGAAAGTGGGGCAATTTGTTTGAGACCTGCCAATTTACCGGCATCAACCCGTTGTTAACACCCGCCTGTTAGTAAGAATCCAAAAAGCAAACCCAAGCCCTTTGGCCAAAATAATAGCCCATCCCTGCTCTAACACCAGGTTATGGGTTTCGGTTGATCGGACCTTTTCTGTAAATATTGAGACCTTACATGAAAACAAAAACCTAAACTTCATATGGAATCAGTCAGAGTAGCACAGATATACAGGCTGTTGTCTATTTTCTGATCACTGTCTGATATAAGCCTATTGTCCACAACCACATACAGTAGGCCTACTGTACATGTAGAGGCTTAAGTTTGTTTTCTAATCACTGTCTAATGTTAGTTTGTTCAGGAATGACCACAGACATTTTGGGACTAAGTACATTTGTTTTCTGATCACTGTCTAATGTTAGACGTCAGTCCGAGAATGATGACAGGACTGAGACTCTGCCAGTGAAGATGGCCACTCACAGATCAGGTAAATCAGCACTCAAATCACTCAAAGCTCAATCAATCAAAGCTCTCTTATCCCCATACTGGATGAGCCCAATGGCGTCACTAACTATAGGATGGTAATATATCACCTGGTGGAATGGTTGGCTGGATGTAGTGAAAAAAAGTTTCTGTATCAGTGCTCTTTTGAATGGTTCTATAACAATCACTGTAAATGCCAGTTGAACTTGCAAATTACAGTTGAACCATGCAATCAGCTGTTACTAGGGATAACAACCTCTAAAATGGAAGTAGTGCAGCATCTGAACAAGTTTCTTTAACAGAGCTGTATGCTTTTGTACTGTATGTTTTAAATTGACGTCTATTCTGTACACATGTGAGTTGCAATTGGGGCATAAGTGGAATAACAGGATTCGACGTGTGCAGACCTTTGTTCAATATTTCCGTTTAACAGTACACCTCGTCGGCCATTATCCCTTACATAAGATTAAAGTTCATTATTGAGTGTGTATGATGCAGTAAAGTAAAAGTAAAAATCAATGCCCTGCATACACATGAGCTGAGTATTTGAGATCTAATTGTTCTCTGAAGGCTGGAGGTATTTCTGTGCATGGACAAAGAGACATTCTGTCCGAAAACAACAGGCCATCTTACTGTAACAGTCATTGCGATGATTCTACAACACTTTTTAGGTTGATTGATGACTGTTCTGCCTCCCTCTAGCTCCTCTGGGCTTAGAAATAGAATATGCAAGACTGGTGCCGGACCAGTCTTTGGGAGCTGTAGGAAGAGCTCTATCGGTAAAACTGTGAACTCAAGACGAGGGAACGAAGGCGCATAACGGCCGGTCCATGGGTCTTCTCCCGCATATATGCTAACGCATATGTTAACATGATTGGTATTGAGCCATTATATTGAAAACAACAAGTTTTTAACTGGTTAGCAATACTTTTCTGAAGCTTTTGGAAAAGGACGCCTGCAAGGAGGAGCTGGCGAAAAATGTGGGCATAAACCTAGCGCAAACTGAAAGTAAGAATCGGTCTTGCATAGTTCCAGTTTAATTTTTTTCATTTTGATTTCTGCAGCAACCCAAGGTAGTTACTTTGAAATTCACCAAAAGATTTTGGCTGAATCAGAGAAAGGGAAGGAATTAAAGAGAAGAGCAGTGGAGAGGAAGATGGAGGTGCAGGAGAAAAGAGAGACACTCAGATCATCAGAAGGTGAGGAAAATAAAGCTACTATATATCTTTTCCATCTTTGCCCTATACTCCCACTGTCTTTTTTCTCTCTATGCGTTGACAGTAACACACTCATTCATACACACACACACACACACACACACATACACACACACACAGTTGTTCACAGGAAGGTAATTGGTGGTCTATATGTTCAGTGTGTTTAACAGAATGCCATAATTTCTGTTACAGGTGGAGTGCCACACATCTCACACATGAGGATTGTGATGCTGGGATACAGAAATGGAGGGAAGAGTTCATCAGGAAACACCATCCTGGGCAGAGAGGAGTTTGATGCTGTAGGGGGAAAAGCTGAGTGTGTGAAGAGAGAAGGAGAAACAGCAGGGAGACACATCACTCTAGTGGAGGCACCAGGATGGTGGAGGAACTGCACTGTAGAGGGAACTCTTGAGCGTGATAAACGAGAGATTATCCTCAGTGTATCTCTGTGTCCTCCAGGACCCCATGCTCTACTCCTTGTCATTAATGTCAGTAACACATTCACAGAGACATTCAGAAGAGCAGTGCAGGAACACCTGGAGCTTCTGGGTGAGAGAGTCTGGAGTCACACTATAGTGCTGTTCACCAGAGGGGACTGGCTGGGAGACACAAGCATTGAGCAGCACATTGAGAGTGGAGGAGAGGCTCTGCAGTGGGTTGTAGAGAAATGTGGGAACAGGTATCATGTTTTAGACAATAAGAAGAGTGATGGTGGCCAGGTGACAGACCTGCTGGAGAAGATAGAAGAGATGGTGGCAGGAAACAGGGGCCATCATTTTGACTATGAAGCAAAAATTTGTAAAGCACTGCAGGAGAAGAAGACAGAAGAAGAGAGAAGAACAGAGGAGAGGAGGATGAAGGTGCAGAAGCAGAGAGAGATTCTCAGATCATCAGCAGGTGAGAGAAATTTGAGTTGTTACTGCAATTTGCACCTGACATGTTTTGAATGGACACATTCTAGTTGTTATATTTATTACGAAATTGAATTCAATATGTTTCTACCTTATAATCTCTCCCTGACTTCTCCATTTAACTAGTATACTTGTACACACACACACACACACACACACACACACACACACACACACTAGCTTACAGTAGTGGAAGTATTACATTTTGATTTTCGCTGTTCTCCATAGGAAGTTACATCAGTGTTGCACATGATGTTCGTTTATATCTGACAGACTGCAACAATTTTTTAAATCTGTTTTTATTAATGAAATATATAATTTACAAGCCTATAGAAAAAACAAACTGCTATGATTTCCGTTTCAGGTGGAGTTCCACACATCTCACACATGAGGATTGTGCTGCTGGGATACAGATTTGGAGGGAAGAGTTCGTCAGGAAACACCATCCTGGGCAGAAAGGATTTTGATACTGTAAGGGAAATAAATGAGTGTGTGAAGAGAGAAGGAGAAACAGCAGGGAGACACATCACTGTTGTGGAGGCACCAGGGTGGCAGAGGAGAAGCATTATAAAGGCAACTCCTGAACGAGATAAACGAGAGATTATTCTCAGTGTGTCTCTGTGTCCTCCAGGACCCCATGCTCTACTCCTGGTCATTGATGTGAGTGAGTCATTCACAGAGACATTCAGAAGAGCAGTGCAGGAACACCTGGAGCTTCTGGGTGAGAGAGTCTGGAGGCACACTATAGTGCTGTTCACCAGAGGGGACTATCTGAGAGACACAAGCATTGAGCAGCACATTGAGAGTGGAGGAGAGGCTCTGCAGTGGCTTGTAGAGAAATGTGGGAACAGGTATCATGTTTTTGACAATAAGAAGAGTGATGGTGGCCAGGTGACAGAGCTGCTGGTGAAGATACAAGAGATGATGGCAGAAAATAGAGGCCATCATTTTGACTTTGATGTGAAAATTTGTAAAGCACTGCAAGAGAGGAAGACAGAAGAAAAGAGAAGAGCAGAGGAGAGGAAGATGAAGGTGCAGAAGCAGAGAGAGATACTCAGATCAGCAAGTGAGAGAAATTTGAGTTGTTACTGCAATTTGCACCCGATATGTTTTGAATGGACACATTCTAATTGTTATATTTATTACTAAATACCTTTCTGTCTTATAATGTCTCCCTGACTCCCCTATTTAAGTAGTATACTTGTACACACACACACACACACACACACACACACACACACACACACACACACAGTAGCTTACACTAGTGGAAGTATTACATTTTGATTTTCGCTCTTCTCCATAGGAAGTTACATCAGTGTTGCACATGATGTTTGATTATGTTTGACAGACTGCAACAATTTTTAATCTGTTTTTATTAATTTACAAGCTTATAGAAAAGACAAACTGCTACGTTTTCTGTTTCAGGTGGAGTTTCACACATTTCACACATGAGGATTGTGCTGCTGGGACACAGAAATGTTGGGAAGAGTTCATCAGGAAACACCATCCTGGGCAGAAAGGAGTTTGATACTGTAGGGAGAACAGCTGACTGTGTGAAGAGAGAAGGAGAAACAGCAGGGAGACACATTGTTGTAGTGGATGTTCCAGGATGGTGGAGTCAATACACTTTAAGGCAAACTCCTGAGCGTTATAATAAACGGGAGATTATCCTCAGTGTGTCTCTGTGTCCTCCAGGACCCCATGCTCTACTCTTGGCCATTAAGGTATGTAAGTCGTTCACAGAGACATACAGAAGAGCAGTGCAGGAACACATGGAGCTTCTGGGCGAGAGAGTCTGGAGTCACACTATAGTACTGTTCACCTATGGGAAATGTCTGAGAGACACAAGCATTGAGCAGCACATTGAGAGTGAAGGAGAGGCTCTGCAGTGGCTTGTAGAGAAATGTGGGAACAGGTATCATGTTTTTGACAATAAGAAAAGTGATGGTGGCCAGGTGACAGAGCTGCTGGAGAAGATAGAAGGGATGGTGGCAGGAAACAGAGGCTGTCATTTTGACTATGATGTAGAGTTGATGAGAAAACTGCAGAGGAAAGAAAGAAAGAGAAAAGCAGAGGAGTGGAAGATGGAGGTGAAGAAGCAGAGAAAGATTCACGGATCATCAGGAGGTGAGGAAAAAAAATTAGTTGTATGGACATTTAATCGGACTGTAATTTACTGAATTCATTCTGTCTTAGTCTCTCCCTGACATCTATTTTTTAAAACACAGACACACGTTCACACACACACATACACACACACACACACACACACTTATTGAAAATGACCCATTTATTTGTTTACATAACATGACATATATTTATTATGTTACATGAAATGGAGTGACAAAACACCTACAGTACAGCATACTGTATCCATTTACATTTATGCATTTTATCCAAAGCGACTTACAAAAGAGGGATAACAATCAAACTGCAACACAATACAAGTAAATGCTTACCAGGAGTGCCATTTGCTAATAGGAGAGCAAGTGCAAGAGTTTAGAAGTGCTTGGTCAGTGTATTCCAAGTAATTTAAGGAACTAGGACAAGAGATACTCTTGAAAGAGCTGGGTCTTCAACCTTGAGTAAATTTCCAGTCATTGCAAACCAATAGCCCTGTTCCACCCCCTCGTCCACAAATTCGGTGGAGAGAGCTGTTGGTGTAGCAGTGTTGTGAGGTTTGATCCATGTCTTAGTGAGAGCCAGGATATTGAGGGAAAGCTGGGGGGTATTTCACAAAACCAAGATAGGGGATTTAGGCAGGCTTACTGGGTTATCCTGGATGAACATAGCCTTGACTTGGTTTCACAGAAGAGATCACATATAAGTTACCATGGGAATTTATACTTGGAAGCTAGCCTGCTCCTGACCAGACTAAGTGCCAGACTTAGTTTATTCTGATGATAATTCTGGTATCTCATTGGTTCACTCAGTTGTCACTCCAAACAGACCCTCACGTGTTAGAAGGCTTCTATGGTCTGTAAACTTTGCACCATTGTATTAACTCGAAAAACTGTCAGAAAATCACCATTTTGCTAAATGGCAGTTCGTTTACAAGTATTTTATTTTACAATAATTATCATGTTAACCATTGCTTCCTTATTGTTAATATTCATATGATAAGATGAAAGCTGCCAAAGTAGAAATGTGGGACATATTGGCTAAAATATCTGCCATAGATTCGTTGAGAAAGACGATGTGAAGTTTTACTGTTTCAGTGGCGTGCTTTAAAAAAAACAAACTACGTCGCGTTGCAAGATGAGGACAATCACAGGTGGGAGCATACGTATTTGTGCAGTGAGCTGCCTGCCACGCCTTGATGTTATTGCATTTCCCATCTTTAAGTTTTGCTTCCTTGTTAGTGTCAGACAATTACACTTGTTTTCTTCACATTAACTATTTTATTACATGCGTGTTTCAAATGCACACCGTGAGTGAGTTTTTTGAAATACGAGCACACGCGTGCAAGCAGAATTACTTAGACCCGGCTTGACCTAGACGCCTCAACTCATCCGTGCGTGACGTTCATGAAACGTTTTGAGCTTGTTTACCTAGAAGAGGCTTGGTCAAGCCCCGTCTTCGTCACTTATCTTGGATCTACTTACTCTATAGTTTTGTGAAATACGCCCCTGGTTTGCATAAGCATTAATGAAATCAGCTTTGTTGACTGCAGAGTGACAGTTCCATAAACCAATAGAAAGTGAGATGTCAGTGGATGATGAGGCATGTTGTAAAAAACCAAGGTTAGCAAGGTTGTGTTTACGTCTGCAGAAATGAAACCGTCTCCGGTGGAGATGACAGAAATAGGTTGAAAACACATTTGACCAAATAAAAGAGGAAAAATCTAAGCTGCCCTTTTATCGGTGGCCCTTGCTGGGTGGACATGCACAGGTAGACATGAAACGTCTTTACCCGAGAATGTCTTCACACGTATCCAAATACATCTGGCTAATATATTCTCTCTGTGCGTGTATTTTAATATTCCCCATGTCTTGTACAGTTAAAGTTGTCTTTCCTGATGACCACTCAAGATATTCTGTGTACGGCTCTGCTACATCACTACCTAAACCTGATCTCCTAAAGCCCTTTAAGACCCTCAGCATGGCTGACTCTACTCAGAGCTTTGGGTTTCGCTCAGCTGAGACGGGGGAGAAGAGCGGAACTTCTAAAACCTCATTACCCATGATCCCACAGACTGAAGTAGGAGGAGTCAAGACCAAAGGGGCAGTGGGAGGACAACAGAAGTCATCCTTCAGGCAAACACATGGAGAATTGCTTCATGCTAAACGCCAGTGTGAGTGTATTGTGTTTTTTAACATCCTAAATTGTCTTTAGGTTTTCATTTTAGAATTTGGCAAAATCTGATTCAAACTCAATCAATTATTAAAAATCAATTATTATAATTTTTAAAATATAATTAAACATGAAAGCGTTATGTGTGAGCGTGTTGGCCTAATCACGCTCACCTGTGGGAAACACTGCAAATGGACCTACAGCAATCATGGAAATATATAGGGCTGTTTTGTGAGTCAGTCACTGCAGTAGGCCGTTTTCTGAAGGACGAGTTTTTGCTCCACACTAAGGCATTACTTGTGCGACGAGATCTAGATCTACCTTATGTCCTTCTGAATTACATAATTGTGTTTGACTAACAGCCTAATGTTAACCATCAAGTCTGTGCGCTCTCTCTCCTCCACCTTGATTCCTCAGGCCTTCTGTTTATAGCTAAAAGGCCAAGATCAAGAATTTTTATTTGTCACATGCATAAATGTAGTTTTTTAAAAAAAAAAGCAGTGAAATGTGTCTTCGCAACTATCTCCCACTGTGCTGGATAATAAATAAATAAATAAATGAATAAATAAATTATGTACAAGTATTTAAGGCCCGAATGGCTTGGGGGAAGAAGCTCTTTCTCAGCCTCTCAGTTCCAGCCCTCACACATCGGAAGCGCTTTTCAGATGGCAGTCTATTGAAGATGTTGTGACTTGGGTGGTGAGTGTCTCTCAGGATTTTATTTGCTCTGGTCCTACAGCGCCTTAGGTATATGTCCTTCATGCTTTGCAGAGTCTTGGTGATTTTCTCTGCACAGCGAATAACTCTGTGCAGGGCAGGCTTGTCCAGGGAGCTGCAATTTCCATACCAGCTAGTGATGTTCCCAGCAAGTACAGACTCAATGATTGCAGAATAGAAAGTCTATTGCAGGTGCTATCTTAAACTTCCTTAGCCTCCTGACGTCAACTACAGCTCGCTGCGGCCCGCGGGAAGGCGAGGCTTGACATCAAGCCCCGCCCACATCAAGGACGAGTGCATTCTGGGAATGAAAATACGTCACCAAAACGTCACCTCCACTCAAACTAGGAAGTAGTTCAATTCCCGCTGTTATCGTTATCTCAACAATGTGAACATTACGCTTTAAGTCTTTGATTTGACTATTACTCCAACATTATCAAACCCTTTATATCATCACCTTTTGGCGTCTTCATAATTAAAAACGATAAAATATAAATATCAGTGCTTTGCTACA
This sequence comes from Sardinella longiceps, assembly GCA_027497455.2. Classification (NCBI taxonomy): domain Eukaryota; kingdom Metazoa; phylum Chordata; class Actinopteri; order Clupeiformes; family Clupeidae; genus Sardinella; species Sardinella longiceps. The sequence goes on along the minus strand of JAODXP020000019.1, from coordinate 34,371,853 downwards.
GATAAAGCATTGAGAAACACCGACCGTCTAAGTTAGCACAGGTCATTATGACCTCCACCGTAGCACTAGCTGCTACACAAAATAGATGGCCATTACAGTAACATTGGGTCATGTTTTTAACTCTCAGTTTTCGCTGAGGGGAAGCTGGAGTTTAAGACACCAAAGCGACCAGCCTATATTTAAAAAAAACATCATTTTCGATTTTGTAATACACATACTAATGGGTAAGAGAGGGATAAGAAGATAAATTATTATTAACATTCATGAGCCTGTCTAGCTTTTAACAAGACCAGAGAAAGCTAGCAGCTAGATGCTAACACCACGGAACATCGCCATCAGTCAAATAATCCGAGACTACTAATTTTTAATTTACTTCAATTCTATATGACATAGTCTTAACTAAACTACTAATTAATTATGCTGGGGAAATCAATGCCGTTCCGTTTCTACTTCGCCGTTCGCGGGCTTTTCCTTCTTCTTCCCAGAATGCACTCGTGCTTGATGTGGGCGCGGCCAGAGTGGTAGGGGCGCGGCTTGATGTCAAGCCTCGCCTTCCCGCAAGTCGCAGCGAGACGCTTCTCCCTGAGGTGGTACAATCTTTGTGTGGCCTTGTTCACCAGAGTGGAGACATGTGATCACAGCTGGCTGTCAGCATGACAGCTGAATCACTGTTTTCCCTGAACATTTTTTCAGTGCAAATGTTCTTCGAAGTCTGCTTCTTCCTCTTCTTATTTTTCTTCATCCAAACTTCTGCAACTAATAGAGCTTCAACCGCTTAATGTAGAAACTTCATTCAAACTGCTTTGCGAAGGACGTTTTATCAGGCTGTAATTTACTGAATTCATTGTCTTAGTCTCCCTGATTTTCCCTGTCATCTTATTTTTTTAAACACAGACACTTACACACACAGGCACACACATACACACAAACACACACACACACACACACACACACACACACACATACACACACACACTGTCATTTGTTTACGTTATGTTACAAAAAATGGAGTGACAAAATACCTACAGTACAGCACACTGTATCCAAATACATCTGGCTAATATATTCTCTCTCTGCGTTTATTTTAGTATTCCCCATACGTCGTAGGCCTAGAGTTGAAGTTGTCTTACCTCATGCCCATTCAAGACATGCTAAACCTGATCTCCTAAAGCCCTTTAAGACCCTCAGCATGGATGACTTAACTCAGAGCTTTGGGTTTGGCTCAAATGAGACGGGGGAGAAGAGCGGAACTTCTAAAACATCATTACTCATGATGCCACAGACTGGAGTAGGAGTCGTCAAGACCAAAGGGGCAGTGGGAGGACAACAGAAGTCACCCTTCAGGCAAACACATGGAGAAACACTGCATAATAAACACCAGTGTGAGTTTACTGTTTTTTTAATACTGTATATATAGCCTATATATGGGCAATTCCATGAAAAAGTCAACCTCACCTTAAAAATTAAAGTCTCATCTACATACAAATTATTTCAGAAAGCTTGCAATACAAAAAAACTATGTAAATATTCCACTGAACAAGTTTCTGTTTGTTAAATTTTTTTCCCTATTCAGCCATAATGTAAGTCTATAAAAGGGCATTAAGTGGGTGATAACACAAACAAGGGTGCAATGCTTCAATGCTATATTACTATGTCTGTCGTTACAGGTTAAAATTCACCAATCACAATTGTTTTGTATAGTTTTGGAAGGTTTTTCCACACATCACGTCCATAACGCCATTTCTCTCAATGAAATACAACTTTTTTTTACATTTACATGTAAATCAAGTCTTTCTTTGTGTTTACTGAGGTGTCCTGTTTGGTATGAATGTTGTAATATTTACGTTTCCTTAGAAATTTCACAGACTTCCCAGCAAAAACTACTCCGTCACGTCCATAATGCAAATTGAAAGGCTCATATTCTTATGATGTAAAACATGATAGAATTTTTTTTATGTTTGCCTATATTCAGCCATGGAGTTTGCATAAGAATATGAACAAAATTGTGAAATACTGCTAGTTTTGCAGAGGTTATGTGGTATTTTGTTCATCAATAATGCATGATGTCACGTCCATAATGCTGGAATTGCCCATATCTTTTCATTTTTGAAGTTGGTAGAAAATGTGTTTCAAACTCCTCTTGATTAGCCTAAAACAGTTAAAACACGCTCACCTGTGGGCAAGACAGCAAATTGACCTATGGTACTCAAGGAAATATATAGGGCTGTTTTGTGAGACCTGGTTGCCATCGCTGGCTCTAGGCCGCTCAGCGGTTCACAGCCTTGTTAGAAAGGTCAGTTTGTGCAGATTCCAATGACGCCCTTATAATTTCTGTATGATAAAAACTCTGCGAGTAGCGTGATGGAGACGAATGGGTGCGCCCATCGGGATGGATGGTGTGCGCCTCTATCCAGTGCCAAAATGCATAGCAATTCCCGGGCCGGAAATTGGCCAGAAAAGGAACCTCAGCACCCCTGTTGACAATTGACTGAGTGATCGGGGTCTGAAGATATTTGACAAATTCGGTAACACTTTGCGGTAAGGGTACATGAATTATCATGAATTCATGCATGAAATCATTCATGATAAATTCATGATTCATGCATTACTTCATCTCTGAAAGTCTAATGAGTTATCAGGAATTAACATCAATTCATTGTCAGATGAAATACTACCGTTCACTGCCAATGACGTCTTTAGACGTCAACTGCGTTTTTTAATGGGATGGGCTGCAGAAAGACCTAGGCAACCTTGTCTGTGAATATCAGAATTCTCCGTCGAAAATTGTTGTTCCAAATTGATCCTGAGGGTGGCAGTGTGTCACTTTGGATGTGAGATGAGCATAGATTCATAGGTATAGCCAAGGGAGAAGCAGAGAAAGCTAATGACATGGCTAAATATGCCACTAGCAAAGTGCAGACGTAAATCGGAGAAGTTTAGGAAGTTCACACTCGAGTATGTGTCACTGCCATAGTAGTTCGAGTAGTGTTCCGATCGTGGGAGATGGAGGAGATCAACCTGGGGCAAACGGAAATAGCAGTTGTGACTTGTTTCACTGCCCAGCTAGCTCACAGTTCCGGGTCAGGTAAGAATTTGCGAGCCGGATGTTGATCACTGAGTTATCGCTGTCACAGCCTGTAATAGCATATATTTACCTGGTTACAACAATGTCTATTTTATTACCAAAAGCCCCATGTTAATGTTGTTTTTGTGGTCTTAATAAAGGAAGACATTTTCCCGATGTTGGACGTCCTAATAGACCGAAAAATATCCAATACACTATTGTTGTCAAACAAAACGGTCATTTTCTCCCTTTTTAGGTCAAAAAACTGAGTTTTTGGAGAAAGTAGCTTATGTTTGCCTGCTGATTTCTAAGCAATGGAAAGGAGTAGAAACAAACTTTTTTTCTGGTGAAAGAAGACAGTCTGCTCTTTCTTGTGATAGTTTCATTGTTTATGCAGTCATAACAGATAATATTCTGTGGCTCTTTAAAAATCAGTCAAAATTCTCCAAAACCTCTGGCAGTATGGAGCTCTCTATTCTGAAAACCTCTGGCAGTCAATGAGTTAATGACCTGCTGAAATAGCACGTGATCTTAAGTATTAGTTACTCTGGGTACATCATCATGAGTCATGATTAATTAGCATGATCATGATGAATTCATCATGTTTGTGCCCCCTCAACTAAAGTGTTGACATGGTTAAATTGGTAAAATTTAGTTGGGATATGAGGAACTAGGCCAAAGTAGGCTAAATAAGTACTTTTATTATATCAAATTCTTTTGAACAAAAACATCATGATCATGTGTAATTAGTCATGACTCATGATGATGTACCCAGAGTAATTAATGCTTAAGATCATCTGCAGGAGGTCATTAATGATAAACAATGAATTCATGCTTATACCTGATGAGCCATTAGATATTCAGAGATGAAGTAATGCATGAATCATGAATGAATCATGTACGAAATCATGCATGAATTCATGATAATTCATGTACCCTTACCGCAAAGTGTTACCGCAAAAAATAATTTTGTAGATGAAATATCCATTACTGTATATTATACATCATGCATCGGCCATGCCTCTTATGGGAAACTTCGCAGGGGATAATGCCAGAGAACCCCTGGTGCTGTAAAAATCATCCCATTTGAAATCAGAACCATTATGTTGGTTAAGTATATGCTTGTTATATCCCGTTAGTCAAGTTGTCTGTATCTTTTTTTTTTTTTTAACAATTATGTTTTTTTGTCTCTTTTATCTGGTGTTTTAATGGCCTTTCTCTGCTGGAACCATCATCACAGTCAGGTAAATGGTGTTTGAAAATCAAATCATGTTTTTTTTGACATTCTTGCAATTTGATGCAGAAAAGAACGTAGCACATGATTATGAGATTGAAACAAACAACAAATATAAATAATAGTTTGATTGTTTCATTGTTTTCCACTTCACACTCAAAAGGATGACGAAGTTTACAGGTGGTTCATCAATTGTTGGTAAATAGCAGCCACACACTCTACCATAAGTATGTCTTTATAATTGTAAAAATGTAGTTTTTGGACATACCTTGTATTTGAACTACAGGTGGCAAGGGAAAATGTTTGACATGTACTTTGATAGGCTGTGTGGATAGAATAATGTGCTAAAAAATATTCTACATAGAATAATAGGTAACATGTTACGGTTAGGGTACATGAATTCATGCATGAATTAATCTCTGAATATCTAATGAATGAGAGCGCCTCCCCATGTCCGGCAACCATGGATGCTGTGCCCTTGAGCAAGGCACCTAACCCCCAAACTGCTCCCCGGGCGCTGTACTAACGGCTGCCCACTGCTCCGTGTGTGTGTGTGCGCATCCCAAGAAGTGTACAACAAACCTCTCAACAACTGTGTGTGTCTGTATGCATGTGTGTGTATACCCCCCGGATGGGTCAAATGCAGAAAAAGAATTTCTTTCTCGAAGGACAAAATAAAGTACTCTTACTCTTATTAATTAATTAATTGGGGGGGGATGATGTACCCAGTGTAATTAATACTTAAGATCATATGCTATTTCAGCAGGAGGTCATTAATGACAAACAATGAATTGATGCTAATTCCTGATGAGCCATTAGATATTCAGAGATGAAATGACGCATGAATCATGAATGAATTCCAGCATGAATTCATGATAATTCATGTACCCTTACCATAAAGTGTTATTGAATATGATGTATAATTAAATAGCCTTTCAGTGTAAACTTTTAGTGTGTGTGTGTGTGTCTAAACAGGCGAAAGTTGGACTGCCAGCTCTGTGCTCACATCCCTGACCCATTGACATGGCTTCTGGTGACACCTTCTATTTCCATGGAGACCAGTGTGTGTGTGTACATGCTGAGCTCTCCTGCAGGGAACTACGAGTGCCCAGTATCTGGTCTGCGCTGGGTCTGTGATAGTGATGTCACCCTAAAGTACAGCTTCGGAAACTGGGACCGCTTCAAGGCGGATTTTCCATTGTCTCAATTCACTCCCATTGGGCCACTGATGGACATTAAAGTTGTGTCAGGCGAGATCAAGGAGGCCTACTTGCCTCTGTTTTTCTGTTTGGGAGATTCTTATGGAGCCCTAAAAAAGTCTGCCAAGATCCTGCACTGGTACGAACATGAGGTTACTGAGGAGAGTTGTGAGCTGATGCGTTTCCATGCCAAATTTCTGCGACCCAACTTCTCCCCTGTAGTAGTTGTATCAGGATCAGAAGCCAGCACCAGCAGCTCCCGTGTAGATCCTGAGGGAGACACAGGAATAACCCCCCAGAAGATACTTCATTGGAGGTCCCTGCTCTTTTCCAACTATGTCTCTGAAAAACTTACACTACGTATATACATCTTTCCTTGTAACTCTGATGTGTTCAATAAAGTGACAATGCAGGAAAAAGATTTAGGAGGCAGACTTATCCCAACATACAAGACCCCATTCCAAGTGCAAAAGGGTGATTGTTTCAAGTGTAAAACCTCATGTGAAAATCATTGCAGAGAGGAGGAGGATGCATCAACTTCAAGATGTCGTGTGTCTATAAATCCAAATCAGATAATCATATTGGAAGAACAAGAACAGCCTGAGGGTTACCTGTTGATGGGCCCAATCTTCACCAAAGTGTACAAAAAAAACCCTGTAGACTGTGGTGACATTACACTGATATATAAGCAAAATGATTACAATGAGTGGAAGGTGGAAATTTTGGAGACTGAGTATAATCCATCCCTCAAGGTCCAGCCTGTTGAGACACCATCCATCCCAAACCCAGGTACAGTATATTTGATGTACTGGAGTTACACCTGCAAAATGAACTTTTAGACATTAAGCCTTTTTTCCAGATCATTCTGAGCAATCTGAAAAAAAAACTTGTCCTTTAATGAATTATCATTGACAGTTATGAATGTGTAGTAGCTCACCTTAAAGGAGAGTACTGGAGTGAGTTCAAGCAAAGCCCTGTTGAAAGAGCTTGCTAAATGCGCTAGTTAGCGAGTGGAACAAAATAATTTGGTACAGCACAGACCGAACGCGAATGCCAAAGCGAACAGGCACTTTACACTGAATCAGTGGGACCTGACTGTTGGAAACCGAAAGTAAGATCTGAGGTTACATTGACTCAATGTAAAGTGTTTCGCGTTTGCGTTAGGTCTGTGCTGTTCGAAATTCTTTATCATTGGGCATGGGATGAGATCAATGTACCTCCTTTTCCGAAACATTAACGTTAAGTAGCACTTAATTTACATTTTATAAGTATAATCATAAAATTAGTATCAAGAAGGATTTAGGAAACGCAGCCCTGGTCAGTAACAGAGGGGGTGTTGTTAATCAGCCTCATGTGGCAAGAGAATACATACAGTACCTGAAGGATGAAAGAATTAAACAAATCTGACATAACTGTGATAGAACACCTCTGGGACATTATGTTTCAGTCCATCAGATTCCGCCAGGTTGCTCCTCAGACTTTACAGGAGCTCAGATCTGGGAGGACATCTCACAAGACACCATCTGTTGTCTCATTAGGAGTGAGCCACAATGTTAATAAAGGGGACATAGAGTGAATTGATTGAGTATTATAGCTTGTTCTCTGATGTTAAAACACAATATATTCAGTTGGATTTTGTCAAAAATAAGATCAAGTGATGTTTTACAAGTCTAATTAACACCCTCATATTTAAGATGTGTTTTGAAATTGTTTTTCTTGCCAAAACAACACCCCGCTCTGGTCACCTCCCAATATCATCAATGGCTTTATGCTATTTGACATCACTTGTAGGCTTTGCTCTAATTTGCCCATTTTAGTGGCTATTTCTAAGATTTCAATATGAAAAAGGGCAAAACCCTGCCTCATGTTCGTGGTAGCTTGCATGCACAACCTCTTGTTAATTAATCAAAGCCAAAGTAAAAGTGGTTCTCCATTCTATGTCTCCTTTAACTGAATATACTGGGAAAGTTAGAGCAACTTAATACAATTCTACAAGGGCAAAGATCAAAGTGGTTTTTCATTGTATGTCTCCATTAAGCATGTACACAAGCATGCACACAATATATTGAAAAGCATTTTGAGTTGCAGAAATTACATTTTGAATTAAATTATTGAGCATAGGGAGGGAAAGTAAACATAGCGACCATTTGCGTTCCTAAGCCAAGAGTCAGTATATGCTATTGGAAATCCCATAGACCCGACTTTCAAACCAAAAAAATCCCTGAACGATATGACAAGGAATTTACAACCCCCAAAATATGCTGTATATTTGAATTATTTACCACCTATGAAAGTACCAGGAGCAGGGGCGATTCTAGGTTCTGAACTTTAGGGGGCTCAGCCCCTAGACCTAATAGTGGCTCCTGGTTTGAACATCATGCTTTCCAACGCTTAGATTTACGCATTTTTAATCAAAACATCCAGCTAAGAAATCGATCCAACCATAAGCACTGACATGCAGCCCCTGTAATGTTGTCACTTGATAAATTTTCTTGGTGATTAGCCTAAAATCTTTTAAGAGTACAGTAGGTTCATTATACTGTAAATGCTGGTCATACTGGTGGAGGAGTAGTTGGGCTTTTCATCATATTGTTAATGTCACAGAATAGGTCTACCCAGCAGTTGTGAATCAAAGATGGTATACTATTTGATATAGTAGGGTAGACTAAGCCTGCTGGGGGGGTCTGGGGGAAATTTTGGAATAGTTAGATGTTTTTTCCTGCATTCTGGTGCATTTTAACATGTTTATATATATTTTTTAATTATCCTATTAGCACTTCATGTGAGATTTGAAGTTTGATGTTGCACTAAAAAGTTAGCCTGGGAATTCCCATGCTCCTTTGCACGCTTATTTCATTTCACTCTGCAGAGGAGCATGGAGACCATGGCCGTTTTTCTCGCCTGCTTTCGGTATCCAATCGCAGAACAAAAAGGGATTTGTACGTCCCTCAATCGCATTTTACGTCACGTGGTGGCTCTGGTATTGGCTCCGAGGTATGTACAGACGCTATGATAGACATTCCTAGCGCCCAATAAACGGCTATGGACAATAGTAAACGATGCTTCCGCTACGAGAAATGCAATAGGTAGGTCCCCAGACTAAATATCACTTGTGATTTTAGTTTGGCATTCGCCAGGCTACTAAAAAGTAGTACTGCCAGGCAATAATCAGGGGCGCTGCTAGAAATGTTGGATCCCATGATGAAACAATTTTTTGGGCCCCTCAAATATGGATTTTAATATTAAAATTTTCTCTGGGCCCCCCTGTCTGTGCTGGGCCCTTATAATCATCCTAACCCAAAACGTGTCCGTGATTTTTAGGGGGGCTGAGCTAAACTTCAGGGGGCTGGAGCCCCCTCAAAAATGGGCTAAAATCGCCACTGACCAGGAGAAAATTGATGTAAAAAATTGAAAATTGATTTCAGAGATTGAAATTGTCCATACTGTACCACAGAAAAGAACTACACCGGCTTCATGCCGAAAGCTAGCTTGGCTGCACTAGCTTGCTGTTCTGAGCTTCCACCACTTGACAGTCAAAACAGTATTCTGATAGACTGAACATTTTTTGTATTTACCATCTCCAGGTCCAAACTCAGGAAAGATTACGGCCTTGTTTCGACCTGGTGCATAGCATAGGCCAGGTTTAATAGCACACAGTGATAATGATAATAATGCTGTTGTTTTTGCATCTATTGACAGGAAACTCTGGATACTTGCTCACAGTTCTAGATAAGTTATCTGAAAAAGAGTTCAAAAGGTTCAGGAGTTTCCTGAGCGAGGGGGTCCTGGCTGGCTTTGATCCGATTCCCTGGGGAGCTCTGGAGAAGGCAGATGTGGACGACACAGTCAGGTTAATGAAGGAGCGTTATCAGGCTGAAGGTCGTTTGAAGATTACAAAACACATCTTGAAGGAATGTCTGAAGCGCTCGGACCTTCTTTAGCAGACCACTCAGGAATGGTGTGTTGCTACCATGTTAGACAGCAATTTGAGTCTGTCAGTGGTGTGAGTGTAAGGATGGTTTTATTGACATCCACATGCACATGAAGACAGAGACTTTAATTGTTTGGGTTCAGGAGAAGACAGACTTCTCTTCCTTTATTATTTTACTCTTATTTCGCTCTCATTCCTTTGCTGTTACTCTCTCTCAGGTTTATTTGTTTATTTTTTCTTTACATCTGATACATTCTTGGTTTATTCTTGTTTTGTGGTTATTCCATTGTTTAAGCTGCATTTGTTTTCTTCAATTTATATATAAGTTACATTTGACTATGGCTTTTCATTCCATCAGGTTGTGCTTTCTTTGGAGTTGACTGTTTCTTGACTGTTTGTTTGTTAGCAACTTTACTGCAAAAGTTGTGGACAGATTGTTATGAAATTTTCACTAGAGCTGTGCCTTGCCTAAGGAAAACCCCATTTATTTTTTGGTGGTGATCCAGATTAGGATATGAACTCAGGGATTTTTAAACGGATTCCTCAGGCTATTGATGGATGTCCCGTCCATCAGTAAACACCAGAACTGTAGGGGGCGCAATTGTACATAAAAATGTCTGAAATGCCATCTGGAATTTATATTGTGTCAATGACCATATTGCTTTGGCGGAAGTCTGCCCTCTCTGAGTGCTATAGTTTTTTGTGATGTTTTCAACTTCATGCGAATAACTGTGAGTGGACAAAAGAAACCATGGCAAGTTCAGCTGCTTCCACAGTTATTCTCTGACCACCTAGCGTGTGATCAGCTCTGTTTGGCACACTCCTAGTGATCACTCTGCCCTCTTTTCTTATTGCACCAATTTTTGTAAAAAAAAAATAATAAAATAATTTTAGGAACCAAAAACAGCAACTCTTAATTTTGTCCAGTCATAGATTAAGTGTATGCTTAGTCTATGTTGCCACGCCAAGTTGCATTTTCTTCCCGTGTGCAGATTGTTGTTATCAGTGTTTTTAACGACTTCATCGCTCACAGTTCACCTTCATTATATGGTGGGAAAATAAAACACATGATACAAAGGGGCTGTGATCCCTAACAGACAGAGATATGCACCAAAGCCAATCAATAAATATTTTCTTACAAGCGCTGCTTCACGAAGAAGATTGCAAGAAATTGGTTTGATTTTAATTTTTTTTTATTATTATTATTTTTTAAGATATCTTTCATGTGATTTCAATTCAGCTGCATTAGGTCATTATGTCCTAGATTCAGTTGGTAGTTTAGACCCATGGGTCAGGCCAAGTAAATACCGGTAAACATGTTTTTGCCAATTCAATTATGAGATTTTTAATTAAAGTTTTCTCTAGCCTGGCTTGGGCGACCACGGTCAGAAATGAACTGTAGTCTGGCAAAGCTAGCATTGCCCGGGAATTCTAGGCAGGGTTAACTTAAAAGTCTATCAAAGTAAGCTTCAGCCTACCCGTTTCTCATTAGGTCCTGATTTTTCTGGGCTCAAGAGTTGAGGAAATTGCCTCCTTGGCCATACTGACTTGATCGCGGAATTTTATGCAGCGACAGGAAATATGAGTAGGCCCAGGCTAAGTTTTCTCCATTTTTGTATTGAAAATGTTTTATGTGCACTGTAAGGACAAAATGTAGGCCAAACCACCAGCCAAACAACACTGCAAAAAATGCCCTCTAAAAAATAAGAAAAATTTTAGTGTTTTAGGTGAGAAATTGCTTATTTTGAGCAAAATTATCTGCCAGTGCAGCAAGAAAATCTGACTTGGTAAGATTGCTTAAAACAAGAAAATAATATCCAAATATAAGCATACAAAAAAACTTAAATCAAGTATAGAAATCTATTTTTTTATTTTACTTGTTAAGATTTTTTCTCTCATTTCAAGCAATTTTTTCTCATTTATTTGCTTGATTTAAGACAATTATGCTAAATACAGGTAAGGCCATTTTGTCTCCCATCCAGCTCTGTATCCCACTCCATGCTGCTTAGCTTTCTCTTTCAAGTTGCTCTGCTTTTCTTGGTTTGCCACCATGTTCTTACAGTATTTTAGAGATCAAATACTAGTTTTGTCTAGTAACTATTTTGATGTAATTCTACCACACTTTCTTTCCAAAGTTTTACAAACTAAGTAGCCTATCAATAGGTTTCAGATCAGCATGGCACAGCGCCACCAATAGGTAAAATCTGGAGTTGCAGCCATGAAAGTGCCCGTAATTTTTTCAAAAACATTTTTCCAAAATACACCAGAAGTATTCTTATCTTTAGCATTATTCTCCCTATATATTTAGTAGTTTAGTGTAGTAGTATACTAGCACCATAACTATACCAGGATACCATGTACCAGGTGAATGGCAACCTTTTCAGAACTCATCCATTGTTTTCTGTAAAGTCAACTGCTTTACAGTTAATTTTGTATTCAGATGAAATAGAGATTTGCACCCCTGTTGGACCCCATGCCTCTATGAACAAGTTACTCATGTTTTATTATACTGTAGGAAACATAAACCCCAAGTTTAGGTCAGCTTGCTGTGATAAGACTTCTTGTCATTACAAAAGCTAAGGATATCTCAGAGGCAGGGCCGTTTCAAGGTACTTAGGGGGCCCCCAGCAAACAGGGTATGGGGGCCCTTCACCTCTCATAAATTCCTATGTAAACCTCATTGTTATGATCTTCAAGCAACTTGCATTAATATAATTATTTGTGTTGAACTTGCAATTGTCTAACTCTGTCATATTTAATTGAATGAACGCCACCAACTGAACTACTAAAATGACTAAACAGTCATTCTTGAGGGCCCCTTTCAGCCTGGGGCCCCAGGCAATTGCCTGGTTTGCCTGTCCTGTTGCGACGGCCCTGCTCAGAGGCCGGTGCTGATGTTATATTAACAAGAATTGAACAGTAAAGCATGGCAAAATTGTTGAAAGTACCTATCAAACAAACAATATATTTGCTCATGAAAAAGAATTAGGTCCCACATCAGTGGTTTCAGAGGCCTCAGAGGCATATGTCAGTTCAAAGATCAGAGATTTTTTGAATATTGACAGTTTCCATCATGTAATCTCTGTGAAATGGATGTCTCTTAATGGCAACAAGTACATTAAACACTTTAATAATCACAGACTCAAATGATGGGTTCCCTACTTTTGGACTAATAAGTAATATTTATGTTATTGATTCATCTTTATTTTGCTGTGAATATTAAGTGTTTGAGACATTGAAATAGGATACAAATTTACAATTATATGAAATTGCTGTGCCAAATGGTGCACAGGCAACAGAGTTTATAGATTTAGAAAAACTACCTGATTACACTGCATATCACCCTGTGCCATTCAATAGTAAACATATGTTTTGAGAAAATGTGAACTAACTGATGATTTGTTGTATGAGAATCTATGATGTATTAAAGTAAATAAGTGAATCAGCAGAGAAGAAATTGTTTGCTCTATTTACTTTATGTTAATCCTTAAGGCAGAGTTTCTATTATTATAAGCTTATGGTGTATTGTAGTTTACTTTGTTCTGCAAACACCCCATCGGCGAGGTTCAGAATCTCAAAGCTAAATCATGAATGACAATCTCAATGACCCTATCAATTTGAATGCAATCACAGTTGATTAGCTGGAATATCTTAATGAGATGGGGTCAGTTCTTAAAACAGGTTAATATGGATTGTCTTATTGTCTTGAAACAAGCAAAAATGTACTCACAGTCTAAATGTTAACACGACTCAGTCCAAATGTGTGCTATTTTAAGAAAAAGCTGCTCAGAATTAGTTGTATTATCTAAGTAAGATAATTTTCTTGAAACAAGTCAAATAATCTTAACAATATCCAGTCTTACTAAGAAAATACATTGAAAAACAAGTGTAATAGGATAAAAATGCTAGATTCAAGTTTATTTTACTTGTATAGATTTTCATTTTTTGCAGTGAATGCACTTATTGACAACTGAGAAAACATACATACATCATACACTTTTTGGTTCTGAGTTCTATCCATTCATAATGGTACTGGTACAGACTGGTACGTTTATGTGTGTCTTGCTAATTTATTTTATTTTATGTCAATATTGTATAATTTGTTTGTCTGTTGTCTTGTGTTCAAGTGTGATTGTGACTGCAGATTTAAGTCTAAGGCTAACTCAGTGCATCAGATGGAAACATTTATGTCAAAAACTGTACATGGTCCCCTACAAATAAAATAACATAATGAATTAAAATAAACACATTTATTGTACAGTAACCATCCAAGACTGGGAAGTTAAGTTTACAGCTTGTATGTTTTTTCCCCAGCAGTCTTGTGCAGCCCTGCACATTATGTACAGAAGACAGAAATATATTTATGTGGAAAAAGTTGTCTCCAGCAAATTACATTTGTCAAGTCAAGTTAATTTTATTTGAATAGCAAATTTGTGTATGTGGATACAGCAGGTGGTGGTATTGAGTTACAATAGCCCAACGGTTAGGCTACAAATCCGCGGGAAGAAAATGCGTATAGTCTGTCAATGAAAACACAGAAGAAGAAGAAGAGGAAGTATCCACAGGAAGTATGTGAGAGTTCCTGAGAACAATGCAGGCTTATTTGAAATGGCTGGGTGGGCAAAATACCAGCTCAAATGCAGATTGTACCAGGATGAAAAGTGAAACCAAATGTTTGGATAATTGTTGTAACTTACTTAATGTTAACGTTTATTTGTGGCCACTTTATTTCTCTAGTCACAGGTTCAAATTTGAATACTGACATTGAATATGAAAAAAGAAGCTGAACAGAGACAATGGTTTTACTGCCTGGTCCACACAACATGCATGTTACAGGTCAACAGTATACTGTACTGTAAGTGGTCTATTTTTTTATGATTTTAAGTCCAGGTTTACACATTTGCAACATTTGCTATTTGTTCTTAGATTATGTCAAGGACCGTTGAATAAGATGACTTTGATTAGGCCTGCTGTGGTTCACATGATAGCCTTCTGACAAACTCTGTATGTCTAAAATGTCCAATGTTATTTGGCTAGATGTACTGGCTGAGCAAATCTAGGTAGGCTACGTTAAGAGTAGGCTACGTCTATGCCAGGCCTGGGCAAACTAAGGCCCGGGGGCCACATGTGGCCCGCTGAGCTATTTAATCCGGCCCGCGGAGCCTTCCCAAAGTAGAATAATTTATCTTTTAGCCACCGAGCCCTAGATTATAGGCCTAAATTATCAAATTTGTTGTAGTCATGAAATACAATCCCCCCTTTTAACCCTGCATGTTAACATGTCCTCTGAAGAAAGTGAGGCCACTGGTTTGAGACTTGCCAATTTACCGGCATCAACCGTTAGATGGTTAACATCCGGCCCATTAGTGAAAATCTAAACACCAATGTGGCCCATTGAACAAAATAATTGCCCACCCCTGGTCTATGCTAACTGACAGCATCATATCAGGATTTCATCTCATACCTAATACAATTTGGCTGAAGCTTTCCATGGCTACACTCTTACAAAATCTGCACAAATAGTCTGTTGGTTGGTATTCTTAGACTACCAATAGGAATACCCACATGTTGTTTTTTTCACAACCCACAATATGAAAATATACATAGTACATGTAAATGTTTAGCTCTGGGGCTCATTTCCATCTGTTGTCCAAGTAGGCAGGTTTGATGTTTCAATTTCAATTGCACTTGTCCTAGTGAGTTGTGATGTCTTAAATAGTTATATTTTAATTATATGTCAATTTTTTAACTTTGTTGCATTTTTGGAGTTTAGAGAAACACAATTTCAGTCTGCTTGCAATGTACTGTTGCAGAGTTTGATTGACAATAAAGTTCACTACACATAGATAGCTCTATCTACGGCTCTGATCTAGTCTGTCCAGGGACGCCCTCTACTGGAGAGTGGAGTTATCATCCCAGACTGTAATGGGGGACTGTTGGGCAGCTTGGTGAAACTGCAGTATGTGCTTACAGGCCACACAAGCTTAGCAAAATTTCTTCAGACTATACATTCTTATGATACAGTCTGGGGTGTCAGGCTAACACAAGCTTAGTCAGAGGATGAAAACAGAGGAGTCTGTGGTGTGGGTTTCTGGTGATGCAAGAAAATTTGTTTTTCTATTATTTTATTATTTCAGGACAATCCACATTGATGAACATATACACAGTACATGTAAATGTTTAGCTCTGGGGGTAATTTCCATCTGTTGCCCACACTCTAAGAAATTTCTGTTATATTACAGTGAAATTTCAACAGTAGTTTACTATTACTAACAAGAATTTCAAAATGCTGTTATAATGCATCCTTTCACATGACATTTAACAGTTATACTATTATCCAATCAACACCTCCACCGTTTAACTTCAAAAAATAGAAAATACTGTTTATCTATCAGTCTGTGCAGCAATAAAACAGTGCAACAGTGTATAAGAACAGTGCAGCTGTTTCAGAATAATTTCAACCGTTGGTGCATGTCAACTAGTCCTACCAACACATTTACCAGAGAAGGGAGATCTTTCTTTTTACCGATGGACACGACAACCAAGAGGACGAGACCTAGCATTGATTTTTTTCAATGGATTTATCAAAGAGAAGTACGAGGATGGAATACCAACCAAGTGCAACAAGGTAATGCAGTCTAAGCTATTGTCAGCTAGTTTGTTAGCTCGTTGCTAACGTCTGAAATCGTTAATGTAAATATGTGCCCCAAGATAAAACTTCTGTAATGTTAATCGCCAATTACAACTCCAAACAATTTATTTTAAATTGGTTAGCCTATAGCTTAGAGTTACTGTACCTTGTAACAATGCCTGATGGTAACATTAGCGATTTTGTTCTATGCTAGCTGTGCAGATGAAGCCTCCTCCATGACCGGCCAGGACTAGGAGTTTTTCTATGAAGAAGACGCCACACTAAAGACGGTTAAAGTATTTTTGGGCACACTCAAGCAGCACAGGATCTTTTTTCTCGATAACCGAAGTGAATGGAATTTATTTTTCAATTCTGAGGACTTTATTTCAGCCAACAGAAGCATGGAGTTGTATGCAGCTATCTAACACCACTGTTTCACACTGTACTCCCAGCACTAGCATGCTAATGAAGGTTGGTCCGAGCCTCATACTCAGTGGTTAATGATTGTAACAGCTGTTTCTAAATAAATATCAACAATATATTAGATGTGCGTTGTCTTTGCTGTTATTTCTGATATGTATTTTGCTGTTCTCAACGTTTGAAATTGTTAAACACTCTTGGTAAAAACTGTTGGTCACGTTGCTAGTGGATGGATGCTAAATGGAACGAAAAGGTAGGCTAACGGAGACGTTGGAACTTTTAAAGGAACTTTTAGTTCTATCATAATACAGTAAAATGATATTATACCGTAAAACAACAGTATATAAGCAGTATATAAGCAGTAAGAGAGAGGTATACTACTGCAAAACAACAGTAAACAAACAGTAAAACTATGATTATCTACAGCAGTACTGTGTTAATGTAGGACAGCATTCTACTGTTGAAATACTAACGGTACAGAGGACGGTAAAGTGACGGCATTCACCTGGCGTCTCAGCTGCCAGCATTTAGCTGTATTTTAACACGATAATTTCTTAGAGTGCAGGTAGGCAGGTTTGATGTTTCATGTTAAAAGCACGCAAAAACAGACACTCAACATCCCTGTTGACACTTGCCCAGTGACCCAGGTCTGACAATAATTGATGAATTCTTGTTCTTGTTCTTTTAAGATGGTACAGTTATGGTATGAAAGAGCTTTTTTATCCAGAATTTTAAGTGCCTTTTTATTCAAAACTTCTATTGGTTTAAGAACCCGACATAGACCGACTGGTTAGAGTCATTTCATAAGATTGTGCTTAAACTCTCCTGCACAAAAGTTTACAAACTTCATCTCCATGCTGCTACTTGCACCACTGTACTGTTGCAGTGCTTGATTGACAATAAAGTTCGCTTTGACTTTGACTTTGACCTGATCACTCATTCCACTTCCGCACCATTGATGGGCAAGGGGTAAAGGATGCCTTCCTTTATCATTTAGCTAGAGTTGCAATTTTTCAGTGTCTTTAAGAATGAAACTGGTTGTTTTATAAAAGAGGGCTCAGCACACTTATATCCATGCAAAAAAGTTTTTGGTCACACAACCTTCATCAGGGAGTCAGGTTGTTTTACTAAGAAAGTTTAATGCAGACCCTCTTATTCTCAAAGGATTCTTTATCATTTCAGCGTGTGTTTGTTTATCTTTATTGTGCTTCTGTTGTTGTGTTGTTTATTATGTGTGGGCTAATCTGGCTAGCCTGGCAGCGCCATCCTACGTACTTACGTTAAAATGAACTTTACCTCCGTACTAGTCTGGACCAGAGCGCCTACTTCGGTTTGCTCACGGTTTAGCCAATCAGCACACAGTTTAGAGCGATGTCTCTTAACTTGCCTGAACACGTTCGTTATTCTCCCCCCTACTTTCGAATTACCTTTACTTAATCGGTACATGACATTAACATTCATAATCTTGAGGACTTATTGCCGCTACGATGTCAAAATAAATTGGAATTAGCTAGCGATCTGTTACTGCTGAATGCGGAAGTGAGAGCCAGGTGAGAGGATACGTCATATCCAAACAGAAACATGTTTAAATTGCATTGTTCCAGACTGTGACGGAGTCAACAGTCGGTTTATTAGTCAGGCTATAATCTGATTACCTCACTCACGTCAGATGATGCGCTACGTAACTTTCGTAAGGCACTTCCGCGCAACGATCTGATGTTGAAGCCCATCAGAGAGATTTCAAGCCCAATATTCTCTAACCGGACCAATCAGGGCCGCTGGCTGCTGTAGAGGGTGTGACGTAGCGAAGAAGCAACTGTTTTGAATCCAACCAATCCAACAAACGTAACCAGCGTCATCGGTTGGTTTCGATGTGGTTGGCTGAAGTGTACGTCAATTAAATTGAAAGACAAGCCGTTTGCCCAGTTAGATTTCTGGCTCCTGAAATAACTCGTCTATCGTTGAATATCAGATGTACGCGCGTAGCGCTACATCTGACATGAGTGAGGTAAATAATCTGACAGTCTTCCTCTAAAATCAGCTGTCCTTATGTCATGTCTTTCTCTTCACTGTTTCTCACTGCCCCCTGTAGGCTGAGCCCAGTATTGACTAAATGTTATAACTGGTTAGTCTGTCCTACTTGTTCTATGTCTTCTCTCACGCTTTCCTTGGTTTTTGGGTCTTTTTCTGCCCTCAATGATGCCTTCTCTTTAGGCTGTGCTGTGGAAGGAGGTGTTGGGGCAAAAACACCATTCAGCGTCTTTGTCATCATCACCCATCACCTGATCTCTGATTTTCAATTTTCTTATCCTCCCAGGATCCCCTGTAGACAACGATGAAGAGGAAGACCATCCAAAGAGTCAGTGTTTCACCAGCAAGAACAACAAGCTGGATGTCAACTTCACAGTTCACATTTGTACCATATGATAAAAAATAAAACAAACAAAAAAAAAACAATACAAAGGAACGAGAGTATGATTCATGACAGAAATATACACCAAAGCCAATCGATGGGAATACTGAGAGCATTTTCACTTACAGGAACTGCTCCATGAATAAGAGTAAACTAGACTACTGTCAACTTTTGTTTGTTTCTCTTTTCATATATTTCATGTAGCTTCAACTCAGCCGCATTTGTGTAGATTCAGTTGGTAATTTAGGTCTATGGGTTCACCTGTACTGACAGCTGATCATCTTTCTCATTTTACAGCTCATTTTACTAAGTTTACAGCTTAGGCTATGTTTTTGTATAACAATCTTTTGTAATGCAGCCATTTCAAACAGACACAATTTGTCAAAATAATAATAGGCCTAATAATAATAATATAATAATATTCTCTAGAGATGCTTTGTTGTTGCACAACTGAGACAGCAGGCATATATCAGATTTCTCTTCTATCAGCCGTGGCGCCCAGAAACAATCTTACTTTCTCCACAAATTCTTTAGAAGCCAGATATTTCTTGGCAGTTCATGTCTATGGGAGCAAATCTGCACACTTGCCATCCTGTACAACCCTCTTTCTCCTCTCTCTCTCTCCCTCTCCTCACTCTAGCTAGATTATATGACACATATCATGAAGTGATATCCTCCTAGATTGGCCTAATCCTCTTGTTTCTGTTTCTTTTTGTTTCTCTTGCCTCCTCTGCCCCGACGCACTGGCTGAGTGATGAACCTCCCGTATCTCCCTGCCACCAACCCTACCCCACTACGGATGCTGACCAACCTCCCCGGAGCCACACACCAGGACCATCCTCCCATTTTCTCTGAGGCCCGTGATGGAACTGGCCTGATGGCCCCCTGATGACCACTACTTAGATGGCGACCAACACCCAATGAACTCTGATCCCACTCCAATTACTGACTAATCCCACACTCCAACTACTGACTCCATCCCTTGGCCCTGACTGTCACACAAACTATGTGTATATCATTTCTGACTACATTCAGTACTCATACTGTTTTGTGTTAACCATGGTCAATCTATGCATCAGACTTTACGGATACTTTGTTAGGCCCCAGGCAGGTAGGCTGAGTCCATGAGGCGTGGATCTGCCCAAGGTTTCTTCCTACATAACAAATTATTTACAAAGCGAGGGAGTTTTTCCTTGCCCCTGATTCTCATGGATGCTTCCCGTACTGTCTGTAAAGCGCCGCGAGACAACGTACTGTATTTGTGCGCTCTACAAATAAAATTGAATTGAATTGAATTGAAATTGGAGTCATCCGAGCTACCTGCCACTAGCCTGGACAAGACCTCCCAGTGAGCTGCCACCTTAATCAGTGCCAGCTGGCGCCCCAATCAGTCAACCTCTGTAGATGCAAAAGCTTGGTAAAGCTAGATGGCACAAATTGCATTCCTCTCTGTAATTTATTTTTTGTATTTTTGTACGCCATGGCCATTGATATATGTATTGTATGATTTTGATATAATCTAAAAAGAAAAAAACTTAACAGATTAACAGACTTGGCGCACACCCAGAGTGGCAACGCCCATCTACCATATTTGGCATGTCCCTCATGACTCCGGGAGGTGGGTCCTCATGATTTATCAAACTGGTTTTGCAAGACAGTTGAGAAGAGCCAGGTCCACACTTGTCGGAATGCAAGAAGTTCAGTTACGTTTTAATTATTAAATTTCACCTCCATTTTTACTTTTCAGTTCCCATTGCTTCTGAAGTATATATTGTAGTAACCTGGTCGAGGGCCCTAAGTGCTAATATGCTTCATTGGGACATGGTAAGTTTTTGAGCCAAAGAACCTAGGCTACCTGTAACATACCTATTTTTGTGAGACAAAATGGCTATGTCTGTAAAGGGTTTGTAGCCTATTTAAATGACTAGGTCTAGGGCAAAATTGATTTGTGTGCGCCGGTAGCCTAACTTAACAATGTGATTATAATAACCCTGTGGGCCTACATGTATGCATGTTGGTGCAGGCTATTGTTTTGTTTCTTCAGTGAGTATTCTGTAGCCTATCATAACATGTTATTACCATCAAAATAGGCTACGTTGTCTAGCCTACATGGGATATTTATATTCATCTGACCCCTATGTTTTTAAGTAAACTTGCAACAGTATGCATATTAGGTAGATTTGTTTGAGTAATTGAACTGCTGTATGAATGTGAATGTGTGTGTATATATTATTTTTTACTTTGAGTCTTGTGCTGATTTGTTCCAGTTTGCATCGTGAGTGATATCTACAGATATTAGCTTAATGTTTTTGTTCCCCTTTGTGTACCACCCTTGTAAATGTGAATACTTGTAAATGTGAATACCTGACTGTAACACAATGTAAATGGGTCTATTGAATTATGAGTAGTTTCACATGATATTACAGGATAAAAACAAATGTGCCCAGCCCCAGTGCAAAACTCAGTTTGCATTAGAAGCCATCTAAGTATTGTACCTTAAAATGGTTCACTGCAGTTTGAACCATCAGACCCACAATCCATAATACCTTTCTGTTAAATGGATGTTGGGATGAGTATTTTTTTCTCATTAGAATTGTATCTTAGAAAATGTCCAGAATTAATTAATCCCTGTTGATTGATGTTGCCTAGTGCTGTAGATGTAGAAACTTTCTTATTTCTATCGACAGACAGCATTCTCTTAATTAGCCTACAGTTCATGAATGGCCACAGAACTGAATCTCTGCAAGGGAAGATGAGCACTAAACACAGATCAGGTAAATCAACACTTCACCATAAAAACACATAACACTGCACAACATTTACCCTTTACATATCATCATCATCATCATCATCATCATCATATTTTATTCAGGGAAAAATGGCTGTGCATCAAGCTCTTTCACAGCATTGCCCTGATTTTAGAAAAAAAGTAAAACAACAAAATGTAGACAGAGGAGAAAAAAACTTAAAAATAAGAAAATATAAAAATAAGAAAGATTAATTTTTTACATTTTGATTTCTGATTGCAGAAACTCACAGCAGTTACTTTGAAATTGACCAGAAGATTTTGGCTGAATCAGAGAAATGGAAGGAAGAAGAGAGAAGAGCAGAGGAAGCGAAGATGAAGGTGCAGAAGAAAAGAGAGACACTCAGATCATCAGAAGGTAAGGGAAATAAAGCTACTGTATATCTTTTCCATCTCTGCCCAATATGCCCACTGTCTGTTTTTCTCTATGTGTTTACAGTTACACACTCATTAATACACACACACACACACACACACACACACACACACACACACACACACACACACACACACACACTTACACAAACACTTTTCAAAATCTTCCCAGTTGTCCATAGGTAGGTCCATTGGTGATGCAATAGGAAGTTAAGTGTGTTTAACAGATTGGCATGATTTCTTTTTCAGGTGGAGTCGCACACATCTCAGATATGAGGATTGTGCTGCTGGGATATAGAACAAAAAGGAAAAGTTCATCAGGAAACACCATCCTGGGCAGAGAGGAGTTTGATACTGTATGGAGAACAGCTGAGTGTGTGAAGAGAGAAGGAGAAACAGCAGGGAGACACATCACTGTAGTGGAGGCACCAGCATGGTTGTCTAACTACACTGTAGAGGAAACTCCTGAACATAATAAAAGAGAGATTGCCCTCAGTGTGTGTCTGTGTCCACCAGGACCCCATGCTCTGCTCCTGCTCATTCATGTGAGTAACTCATTCACAGAGACCCACAGAAGAGCAGTGCAGGAACACATGGAGCTTCTGGGTGAGAGAGTCTGGAATCACACTATAGTGCTGTTCACCCAGGGGGACTTGCTGGGAGACACAAGCATTGAGCAGCACATTGAGAGTGGAGGAGAGGCTCTGCAGTGGGTTGTAGACAAATGTGGGAACAGGTATCATGTTTTTGACAATAAGAAGAGGGATGCTGGCCAGGTGACAGAGCTGCTGGAGAAGATAGAAGAGATGGTGGCAGGAAATAGGGGCCATCATTTTGACTATCAAGTAGAGGTGATGAAAGAACTGACAGAGAAGAAGAAAGAAGAAAAGAGAAAAGCAGAGGAGAGGAAGATGAAGGTACAGAAGCAGAGAGAGATGCTCAGATCATCAGCGGGTGAGAGAAATTTGAGTTTGTTTCTTTTCTTTTTTGTACCCTTCTGAGCTCCACTAAGTAAAAAAAACATGATCTGAAAAAAAAAGCTCTGTTTGAGTTCGTCATTCTGTGTGCGAGTCCCTCCTGCAAACGTTCTGTAACCTACACATGAATAGGCATCATGTTGGTAAATACTGAATTCATAACCCCTCTGTCCTTGTCTCTGTCCAGCTGTAAGAAAGATTGCAAAGTCTGACTGACTACCAAATACAATATTCAGCAAGAATTAATTGCTATAGGAAGTTAGAATACTTGTGAAAATGCACCAGATTGCAGGAAATGGCAACTTATTTTTTCAAAACTTTCTTTGGGGAGGACCCCCTAACCCTACTACTACTTAACTATAGGCTACACATTAAATATGTGTATTAAATTATTCCTTATTCTTGATATGACTGACAGTATTTTGAAGGTCATCATTTGATGCTGAAGTTTATTTCAGTGGTGGCCTACGTTTTGTAGCCTATACAAGCCCCCTTGAAAAAAACTCTGGCCCCACCTCGGCCCCCCTTGTAAATTGTGTCTATAGAACCGCCACTGTGTCCCATCATTTATTATTCATTAAAACACACTCTCTCTCACACACACACACACACACACACACACACACACACACACACACACACACACACACACACACACACACAGACAAACACACACACAGTTTAAGTTAAATTACGTTTTTACTTTTTCAGTTGTCCATAGGAAGATCATGATATTCAGCATGTTTGACAGAATGTCATGATTTCCGTTTCAGGTGGAGTTCCACACATCTCACACATGAGGATTGTGCTGCTGGGAAGCAGAGGAGCAGGGAAGAGTTCATCAGGAAGCACCATCCTGGGCAGAAAGGACTTTGATACTGTAGGGAAAACAACTGTGTGTGTTAAGAGGGAAGGAGAAACAGCAAGGAGACACATCACTGTAGTGGAGGCACCAGGATGGTTGGCTAATTACACTGTAGAGGAAACTCCTGAACGTGATAAACAAGAGATTGCCCTCAGTGTGTCTTTATGTCCTCCAGGACCCCATGCTCTACTCCTGGTCATTAATGTGAGTGAGTCATTCCCAGAAACATCCAGAAGAGGAGTGCAGGGACACCTGGAGCTTCTGGGTGAGAGAGTCTGGAGTCACACTATAGTGCTGTTCACCTGTGGAGATAGTCTGAGAGACACAAGCATTGAGCAGTACATTGAGAGTGAAGGAGAGGCTCTGCAGTGGGTTGTAGAGAAATGTGGGAACAGGTATCATGTTGTAGACAATAAGAAGAATGATGTCGGCCAGGTGACAGAGCTGCTGGAGAAGATGGAAGAGATGGTGGCAGGAAACAGAGGCCATCATTTTGACTATGATGTGAAAATTTGTAAAGCACTGCAGGAGAAGAAGACAGAAGAAGAGAGAAGAGCAGAGGAGAGGAAGATGAAGGTGCAGAAGCAGAGAGGGATTCTCAGATCATCAGCAGGTGAGAGAAATTGGAGTTGTTACTGCAATTTGCACCTGATATGTTTTGAAAGGACAAATTCTAGTTGTTATACTAACTAATTAGCCTAGAACTTTAGACATACCCTAGCGGTAGAAAATTTTAATTTGCACGGCGGATACGTCTAGAGACCCCTGATAGAAACCCGTTTTAATCCTTCCTCTGGCGGCGGATAACCAATCACAGCGCGGTATGTGTACAGGAAATCGTAAGGCGGGCTTTGTACGATGACGACAGTCCTGCTCAAACTAGAGCCGTATGTAGAGATTCGTCTTTGGCTTTAGTTTTGGACGAATTGCACTTGTCATTTTCTTTGAAAGTGAAACAAGAAAGTGCACTGAAGTCTTTCGTTCTGAAAAAATATGTCTTTGCCGTGTTACCGACAGGCTACGGGAAAAGTTTGATATACCAGCTGGTACCACTGGCCGGAACGCTAGCCTATTACGTGGAGAGGCAGTTTGAAAGACAACGCAAGCACCCGCCCCTCCATTGAGGCACAGTCTATCAGTGGTCTTCAGACTATACATTCTTATGATATAGTCTGACGTGTCAGGCTACTAACTAATATGAATTCAATAAATTTCTGCCTTATAATCTCTCCCTGACTTTCCCACTTAACTAGTAACATACACACACACACACACACACACACACACACACACACTACAACTTACACTAGTGCATAGCATGTATTACATTTTGATTTTCGCTCTTCTCCATAGGACGTTACGTCAGTGTTGCACATAATGTTACAGAATGCTACCTTTTCTGTTTCAGATGGAGTTCCACACATCTCACACATGAGGATTGTGCTGCTGGGATACAGAAATGGAGGGAAGAGTTCATCAGGAAACACCATTCTGGGCAGAGAGGAGTTTGTTGCAGTTGGGAGAACAGCTGAGTGTGTGAAGAGAGAAGGAGAAACAGCAGCGAGACAAATCACTGTAGTGGAGGCACCAGGATGGTGGAAGAACTTCACTGTAGCAAAAACACCTGAACTTGATAAACGAGAGATTAACCTCAGTGTGTCTCTGTGTACTCCAGGACCCCATGCTCTACTCCTGGTTATTAGGGTGATTGACTCATTCACAGAGACACACAGAAGAGCATTGCAGGAACACATGGAGCTTCTGGGTGAGAGAGTCTGGAGTCACACTATAGTGCTTTACACATGGGGGGACTATCTGGGAGACACAAGCATTGAGCAGCACATTGAGAGTGGAGGAGAGGCTCTGCAGTGGGTTGTAGAGAAATGTGGGAACAGGTATCATGTTGTAGACAATAAGAACAGTGATGTCGGCCAGGTGACAGAGTTGCTGGAGAAGATGGAAGAGATGGTGGCAGGAAACAGAGGCCATCATTTTGACTATGATGCAAAAAGTTGTAAAGCACTGCAGGAGAAGAAGACAGAAGAAGAGAGAAGAGCAGAGGAGAGGAAGATGAAGGTGCAGAAGCAGAGAGGGATTCTCAGATCATCAGCAGGTGAGAGAAATTTGAGTTGTCATTGTAACCTACACATGACATGCTGAAATGGACTGTATACTGAATTCATTACCCTTCTGTCATTACCCTCTCTCACTGATTTCCCTGACAGCTATTCTTTAAAACACACACACACACACACACACACACACACACACACACACACACACACACACACATGGTTGTGCAAGTATTACATTTTATACATGCTCAGTTGTCCTAAGAGAGCTCTGTCAGTGTTCTATATGATGTTCAGTGTGTTTAACAGAATGCCATGAATTGTGTTTCAGGTGGAGTTCCACACATCTCACACATGAGGATTGTGCTGCTGGGATACAGAACAGGAGGGAAGAGTTCGTCAGGAAACACCATCCTGGGCAGAGAGGAGTTTGTTACTGTAGGGAGAACAGCTGAGTGTGTGAAGAGAGAAGGAGTAACAGCAGGGAGACACATCACTGTAGTGGAGGCACCAGGATGTTTGGCTAACTTCACTGTAAAGGAAACTCCTGAAAATGATAAACGAGAGATTATCCTCAGTGTGTCTATGTGTCCTCCAGGACCCCATGCTCTACTCTTGGCCATTAATCTGAGAAACTCATTCACAGAGACACACAGAAGATCAGTGCAGGAACACATGGAGCTTCTGGGTGAGAAAGTCTGGAGTCACACTATAGTGCTGTTCACCAGAGGGGACTGGCTGGGAGACACAAGCATTGAGCAGCGCATTGAGAGTGGAGGAGAGGCTCTGCAGTGGGTTGTAGAGAAATGTGGGAACAGGTATCATGTTGTAGACAATAAGAAGAGTGATGGTGGCCAGGTGACAGAGCTGCTGGAGAAGATAGAAGAGATGGTGGCAGGAAATAGAGGCCATCATTTTGACTATGACGTAGAGGTGATGAAAGAGCTGACGGAGAAGAAGAAAGAAGAAAAGAGAAAAGCAGAGGAGAGGAAGGTGAAGGTGAAGAAGTGGAGAGAGATTCTCAGATCATCAGCAGGTGAGTGAATTTGAGTTGTTCTTGTAACATACACATGACATGTTTAAATAGACATGTTTACATTGACTACTATGTACTGAATTCATCACCCTTTTGTCCTAGCCTCTCCCTGATTCTATATATTCTTTAAAACACACACTATAGTGTAAGTATTACATTTTGTGCTCCATCAGTGTTTTATGATGCTCAATTTGTTTAACAGAATGCCATGATTTCTGTTTCAGGTGGAGTTCCACACATCTCACACATGAGGGTTGTGCTGCTGGGATACAGAGGAGTAGGGAAGAGTTCATCAGGAAACACCATCCTGGGCAGAGAAGAGTTTGATATAGGGAGAACGGCAAAGTGTGTGAAGAGAGAACGAGAAACAGCTGGGAGACACATCACTGTCTTGGAGGCGCCAGGATGGTATTATAACAGTACTGTTGAGGAAACTCCTGAACATGAAAAACAAGAGATTATCCTCAGTGTGTCTCTGTGTCCTCCAGGACCCCATGCTCTACTCCTGGTCATTAATGTGAGTGACTCATTCACAGAGACATTCAGAAGAGCAGTGCAGGAACACATGGAGCTTCTGGGTGAGAGAGTCTGGAGTCACACTATAGTGCTGTTCACCAGAGGGGACTATCTGGGAGACACAAGCATTGAGCAGCACATTGAGAGTGGAGGAGAGGCTCTGCAGTGGGTTGTAGAGAAATGTGGGAACAGATATCATGTTTTAGACAATAAGAAGAATGAAGGTGGTCAGGTGACAGAGCTGCTGGAGAAGATCGAAGAGATGGTGGCTGGGAACAGAGGCTGTCAATTTGACTTTGACCTACAGATGATGAAAGAGCTGATCGAGAAGAAGACAAAAGAAAAGAGAAAAGCAGAGAATAGGAAGATGAAGGTGCAGAAACAGAGAGAGATGCTCAGATCATCACCAGGTGAGAGAAATCTTAGTTGTTTCTGTAACATGCACATGGCATATAGTAAATGGACATATTTAAATGGACTGGCCACAACAACAGCCTGTACCCTCAAGCTCAGGGCCATTTCAAGGTACTTAGGGGGCCCCAAGCAAACAGGACGTGGGGGCCCTTCATTCCCCGTAAATACTTACATGAACCACATTGTTATAATTTTCAAACACCATCAATATAATTATTTGTATTGTACAGTTGTGTAACTCCAGTTTAAAGTCATTTTTTGTTGAAACACACCACCAACTTAACTACTAAAATGATTAAAAAGTCAATCTTGGGGGCCCCTTTCAGCCTGGGGCCCAAGGCAATTGCCTGGTTTGCTTGCCTTGTTGCGACGGCCCTGCTCAAGCTGTGAGGCTACTGAACCCTGCCCCTCCCCTCTCTGCCCCCCTCCCACATCCACTATGGGGTTATTTAAAGTGTTTATCACTGGGTTTGCACTTTCTATGCACTTTATCTGCTATGGAAGTGAATGTAGATGCTCCAAATGTCATTTTGATGTACTCCTGTGACAATGACTATAAATACTTGAATTGAATTGAATTGAATTGAATTGACTGTTATACTAAATCCATTACCTTTCTGTCCTAGTCTCTCCTTGATTTCCCTGTCATATATTCTTTAAAAACACACATAGATTGTTGTATTACATTTTTACTTTCTCAGTTGTGTGAAGGGATCTCCATCAATGTGCTATATGATGTTCAAAGTGTTTGACACAATGCCATGAATTTTGTTTCAGGTGGAGTTCCACACATCTCACACATGAGGATTGTGTTGCTGGGAGGCAGAAATGTTGGGAGGAGTTCATCAGGAAACATCATCCTGGGCAGAGAAGAGTCTGATACTGTAGGGAGAACAGCTGAGTGTGTGAAGAGAGAAGGAGAAACAACAGGGAGACACATCACTGTCGTGGAGGGACCAGGATTGTTTGTTGACAACACTGTAGATCGAACTCCTAAACGTGATAAACAAGAGATTGCCCTCAGTGTGTCTCTGTGTCCTCCAGGACCCCATGCTTTACTGCTGCTCATTCATGTGTTTGAGTCATTCACTGAGACATTCAGAAGAGCAGTGCAGGAGCACATGGAGCTTCTGGGTGAGAGAGTTTGGAGTCACACTATAGTGCTGTTTACATGGGGGGACTTGCTGAGAGACACAAGCATTGAGCAGCACATTGAGAGCGAAGGAGAGGCTCTGCAGTGGGTTGTAGAGAAATGTGGGAACAGGTATCATGTTTTTGACAATAAGAAGAGTGATGGTTGGCAAGTGAACGAGCTACTGGAGAAGATAGAGGAGATGGTGGCCAGAAACAGTGGAGAATGGAGTATGGATCACCCACTTGGATGTTAGTATATATTTAATTATTTCATGTATATTATACTAACCATTTAAGTAATGCACTTGTTATGTGTTTATGCTTTGTATATGTTCTAAACACATACACACTGTATCCAAATACATCTGGGTAATATATTCTCTCTGTGCCTGACTGATATTTCAATATTTCCCATGTCCTGTACAGTTAGTGAAGACCTTCCTGATGACTATTCAAGAGATTCTGCGTACAGCTCTGCTAAATCTTCACTTAAACCTGATCTTCTAAAGTCCTTTAAGACCCTCAGCATGACTGACTCTACTCAGAGCTCTGGGTTTGGCTCAGCCGAGGCGGGGGAGAGGAGTGGATCTGCTAAAACATCATTACCCATAATTCCACACACTGGAGTAGGAGGAGTCAAGACCAAAGGGGCAGTTGGAGGACAGAAGTCACCCTTCAGGCAAACACATGGAGAAACACTGCATGCTCAGCACCAGTGTGAGTTTACTGTGTTTTTTTTTTTTTTTTATAAAATCCTGAAGTGAAAATCTGGTCAAAAATCTGGTTTAAACTTCTCTTGTTTTAAACAATTATTCACATTTATGAAATATAAGGTAAAATGAACACTGAGGTGCAAGTGATATACATGTTATACATCTATGAATTCCCCCCTCTCTTAGATTTCCGGGACAAAATTCATTTTGTGGATGAAGGGACCATTTCTGTAGATTATACATCATGCATCGGTCATGGCTCTTATGGGAAAGTTCACAGAGGATCATACCAGGGAACCCCTGCTGCTGTGAAGATCATAGCAGTTGCGGACAGGCCAGTGACTGCAAATGAATTCATCATACCTGGGTAAGAGAGAAAGCACATTACAACCTGTAATGAATTGTTTTCAAAGTCCTCTTTCTGCACTTTAAGAAATGGTCTTGCACCTACCTATCCAGTGGAGTCACTCTCTGTTCATATTAACTCTTACTGATAGCCTCTTAGTCTTCAACAGCAGACCTACTAAATATCACATTGATGCAAATCATTGTAAGCTAGAAAAATACTCGGAGAGTGCAGACCTCTGCCAAGGTAATATGTCACTGACAGAATATAAATTTCAGAAGGCATTCTGGATCACTGTCACCACCAAAATTTAAATGGGTAAAGACACACCTCTGGTAAAAATGCCTTCCGAAACTGTGCATAACTTTCCAAGTTATTTTGTAGACAGACAGACAGACAGACAGACAAACAAACAAACGACAGCGAAAACATAACCTCCTTGGCTGAGGTAATAAAACTCCTTCTCTCCTCAAGTAATGAATCTAGATTAATCGCACTGTAAATTTGGAATTAATCTAGATTAATCTAGATTAAAATGGCTTATAGCTCAATGGCATTCACAATATGTATGTGCTACATAAATAATGACTAAAAATAATTTTTTGAAAGCGGGTTTCTTAAGTCAGGTGGCACATTAGAAATGTTTGGATGTTTTTTGTGCCTTATAAGCCCCTTTCCCATTGCAGCGCGCTATACTTCCATGTCGAAATACCGTGTTCAACCCGGGTCGAGCAATGGGAACGCAATTCCCTTCACCTCAACCCCTGTCCAACGCTGTGCTCAGGGGTTTGGCCTATAGAGGCACCAAAATGTAATACGTCATGCAAAGTCGGGCAGGTACAGTGACAGTATACACGTTGTCTGAACATCCATGCAGTACTTTTCCAGTTATGCAGTACTTTTAGAGACAGACAGGCACACACACCCGCAAAAAACATAACCTCTTTGACGGAGGTAATAAACTGTCAATTATTAGGCATTTCAGTTGGTTTGCACAGTAACAATATATAATGCAAAGCTCTGTAACCAAGAGTGTTCTCTCTTCTGCAGACGGCTGTCTCACCCCTACATTGTACGGATGATGGCTGTAGCCAAAAGTGAAACCCAGATCTTCATTGCTAATGAGTACATCCATGGGGCCAACCTGGAGCAGGTTCTGCACACAGACACTCCCATTGAGGTACTGCACCCTTAGCCATGTTAGATGTGTAGTTATTATCTTAATTACGAGTTCACAATGCTGTATTACATAATTGTAATGATTTTATAAATATATCTTTTAATATTTCCAGTTGCAGCCAGAAGATAAACTGTATGTTGCTTTAGATGTTGCTATGGCCCTTGAGTACATACATAAACAAGGGATCATCCACCAAGATCTGAAGCCACCAAATATAATGGTCAGTTCTTTTTTTCATAAGATACTTATTTATTTCAACTGCATGTTAAGTAAATTGTTTAGATTTTTCCATACCAGATCACAACATGTTACAATTGAGGACCAAAGCAATAGACTTTTTGATTTCTATTAAAACATGTCGTAAATTATATTTCTATTAGATTGCTGCCGGGTCCAAAAAGGCCTATTTGACTGATTGGGGCTTGGCGAATCTGAAGGAGTCCGTTTCCATGACGCTAGGAGGCTGTGGAGCACTGGGAGGAACTCCATCCTACATGGCCAGAGAGTGTCTTGTAAAGTGCCAGGACTGCAGCAGCATGTCAGACATGTGGTCCTTAGGGATCACTCTTCTTGAGATGTTCACTAACTCTAAGCCCTGGTCTTATGGTGGCCTGCAAGAGCTGCGACGCCTTCTTCACAAACGCCAGACTCCTCATGCCATGGCTGAACTACAGGCACCTCATGAAGACATTGTCAAACCATTGATTCAATATGAACCTAAGTCTCGCATGAAGGCCAAAGACCTAGTAACACTGTTGAAGTCAAAAGTTGATGTCACCAAAAGATATGGGTACGCATGGTAGACACATACATGTGAATAATGTGCTGTACACATTAAAAATAGAGTATATACATTATACAGTACATGTATATCACAGACCAGGTAGCAATTTGTGGCGCTCCCCTGGAGCCCCTGAGGGAATTGAGTGTCATGGTGGTTGGCGGAGTCAGTCAGGGGGTATGTATGTAAAATTGTGCAGTGTGAACCTGGCCCTACATCTGTTGCAGTTCTGTTTAAACACAAACACACATGTTTGTTTGTATATGGTTTGTGCAGGCATAAATATTTGTACAAAATGGAGTGCCAAATTCACAGGGTTTTGATATATTATGGTGTACTATCATAGTCAAGTCTGTATTATTTTTATATCACTCATATAAAGCGCCTTCAACGCAAGAATATACTTGAATAATTTTAATACAACAAATAAAAATGACAAAGATGATATTGAAAGTAATGTGGATACACAAAAAACTGTTTATGGCTTTTAACCTTTTACCCGATGCTGAAGAGCGAGTTGACTGTGTGTGTTTGGTGGTGGTGGATTTTTAAGACCTTTATGACAGATGCAGATCTTGAATGTCTGGGATGAGGGAAAGTTTGTGGTCTGTCTATCTCGTTTAGGGATGCCCTCTGCTGGACAGTGGAGTTCCCATCCCAAACAGTTATGGGAGACTGTTGGGCAGCTTGATAAAACCTCAGTATCCCCCTTTTTGTTTTGATTTTATTCTGAAATGTATCTATTTTTTATTTATAATCAAAGAACAGTTTGCCTTGTTTTCTTTCCGTATGGTTAAACAATTGTCTTTGGCAAAAACAGAAACAGTAGAGGCAATGGTTAAAACGTAGCCAGTCGACTTTTATTTTGAAAAATTAGTAAATGGTAATATTCGCTGTCTTCACACAGCTATGCAGAGGAAATGTATTGGTTAAAATGGACATTCGATGCACATTATAATTAGCCTATGTAGTGTGTGTGTGTGTTTTCAGTTTGTCGAGTTTTATTGTGAAATGCTGCTTATTGTCGCTGACTTCACACAACAAGGAAGAAGGCTACGTGTACGCTCAAACTGCTGTTGTGTCTACAGCCAGTGTCTCTGGTAAAGCAATCTGCACTGGCTGTGTAAACTCTTTTTAACCGTAAGTTAGTGTCCCTCGACATTCCTGTTACACGCCGACTCTCTGTTAAAGTAGGCTGTTTGTCATATTCTGTAAGGGACTGTAGGAAAGCTTCTGAAGCTGGTGCATTTGGTGAATGAAGATGACGTGCAGTTAACGTTAGCTGAAGTTACCAGCGCTAACGTTATCAGGTGAGTGTCATTTGTTTGGAGTTGCATTATCAGAAAAACAGACCAATCCATTGTCAACCCAGCCATAACGTTACGTTACATTATGAACCCTACTTTTCGTAGTTAACAGTCACCGTTTTATTTGTGCCAAAGGTAAGCATGGGATCGAAGACTAAGAAGCGAATGGTCCTACCAAGTCGACCAGAACCGCCTTCTGTGGAGCAAATAGTAGAAGACATCAACCGAGCCTACCCCAATGATCCGGTTTTTACAGTTCTACAAGACGAAAGTCCAGGTCAGCAGCTTTATTATTTCTGATTGGTTGGAATAAAACCATGATAAAGTGGGTAAGATAAGAGTGGGTGTCTCATTACCTCTTGTTGTTACCGAGGTAACGTTATGCAGGAGTAGCCTAAGCATGGTAACATTATGTCACATGGATGATTCAACAGCTGGCATAATGTATTGTATAACTGCCTGTTCTCAATGCTGAGAAGACCAATAATGGCTTTCAGAACAGCTCCGATCTTCTGTAGGTCTAACAGTAATTGATGTGTTCCAGGTGTGTGGCTTATGTTGAGAGACTATTCAGTGAAAATCTAGAAGTGAAGGAACTAGCTTATCACTCTCCTTTAAAGTGTAAATTGCTAAAGTTAGAGGTCACTGAGTGTTGACGGTTGGATAAAGAACAAGAAAATTTAAAGACCTGTAAGATAGATAACATTAACTGAATGGGGCACATAACTTCACATTCAGTCCTTAGCTATGCCCAATGTTTAATGTTGCTGCCTCTTTACCAATCAGTCTTTGTTGTTTTACATTTTCTGTTTCTTTCTCCTACAGACAGCACAGTGACCTAACAGGGCTGTGTATTGATTGACACTATATTCTCCTTGAGCTTCATTCATATTTCTCTCAAAAGTAACCGAACCTACACCTAAAACATAATCAGAACTAGAAAAGCACTCAGAGAGCGCAGACCTCTGCCATGGCAATGTGGTCACAGACGGTGTTCTGGATCACCAATCGATCGCCACAATAATCAAATCAGTTCTTACTCATCCCAATACACACGTCCAAAAATTTTATCCAAATCCATGCAGTGCTCTTCGAGTTATGTTGTACACAGACAGACAGACACACACACACACACACACACAACACACACAGGCTACACACGTCTGCAAACACATAAGGGTCAGGATCTCCAACTTTATCTGTAAAAGTGATCATTAGAATTGGAGGAGGATTATGGTGATGACAATGATGGTATCTTGTGTTAGACATGAAGCAGTCTGGATACTGAAGATGGGATTTCCAAATACCAAGTGTGCTCAAATCATTTTTCCAGGATCTCCAACCCTATCTTTAATAGTGATCATTAGAATTGGAGGATGAGGAGGGTATTGATGATGATGATGATGATGATGATTATGATGCTGCTGAGGATGATAATGGTATCTTCTTTCCCCTATTAGACACTAAGCAGGGCTCCAGCCCCAGTGAGGTGGAGATGATCTACCAGCAGAGCCGAAGGTTTCTGGAGCTGAACGACCGGCTGCAGGACGCTCGGGGGGAGCTGACACGGCGACGAGAGGAGCTGAGGGCTGTGGGCGACGCGCTGAACAACACCGTCGATGATGTCAAAGACAAAGCAGGAAGTCTTCCTTGCTTTGATAATCCAGGCACTTAGCTTTATTTGTCTGGGTTATGGTTGTATCCTACTGCACCATAATCACAGCATCACCTTTGACCTTTTGAAGTAATAGTGTATATAATTTATGAGCATTGGAGTTGGTTTGTCCTGTTTAATTGTTGATCATGTAATAAAAATGTATTTTAAAATAACTTCTTTGTTGTGTAAATATTACATATTGAGATGAGGGCTTTTTAACCTAACAAATGAGAATGTTCCTATTTTGAGAGATTTTTTGTAGTCGTTAAATTAACGGCACGACCACAAGAGTGCACTATAGGGCAAAACTGGCCCTCGCATTGTATAGTGTTGTGTGAATGTGTCTGTGTGTGTGAGTTTAGGTTTGTTCATCATACCACGCACTGTAATATATGGCTACCGAAAATATGTGACAGACATGGAATGGTCACCTAATGGTCAGCATTAACTCATCCAAATGTCACTTAAAATGCAGAAATGAACATGGCTCTGAAATGATGTCATGCTACATTAGGCCTGCTAGGTTTTCATTTAAGGACCTTCTCCCACTTCAATGGAATCTGAAGTAGCTTACTGTTTCAGACATGGTTAAATCAAATTATTTGTCACTTGTGTGTGTATGTGCATGTGTGTTCAGCACAAAAAGGCATAAAACTTCATGATGGGTGCACTTTATAATAAAATCTGAAAATTTAATTTAGCTGGAAACTGAATTCAGGGGTTAACCTTGTTATCAGAAGTGAAAGTTTCTCACTAATTTTCACTGAACATTTTGTTTGTTTGATGGTAAACAGGCCTATTGTAAAATCATGAAGTGAAGGGCAAAAGACCACGGATCAACATGAACTTTACATAATTATTAAATACTTTCTGTATGTCTTGTCAATGAAATGAGGTAATAAAGAAGACATCTCCACTGGTTATTACATGGGAACATTTATTACGAGGCTTCTTGGTCAACACAGGGTAACGCCACTTCCACTGCTCTGCAAAATAATCCATGTTGATATCCAGCCGCAAGACTCCTCCACAGTAACAGAAGTGGATCCAACCGCCCCAGAACTGTATCTAACACTTGTTTTTCTCTCAAAAAAACATGGCAATCATCTTTCTTTCACAAACAACAACCAAACAAATCCTTTATCCCAAAGTCAAAAAAGTGGGTATGAGGGTTATATATTGCCTGTAGAGTTAAACTGTGAGACTCAATACTGAAGGTCAACTGAAGGCCTAGAAATGTATCAAGAAAACAGCAGTGTATGTTTGGAAGCCTTATTAACCCTCAGTACAGACTTTTTTTTGATCACACAACAATACTGTTATTGTCAACCACAAATCCAGTCTTCCCGTTGTACTAGATGTACCAAAGAGGATCATTCAGAAAAATGCATTTGGGACAAGTGGTGTTACTTGTACAGCCAATACATGTACAACAACAGTACTGCATCTCTCTGACTTTGTGGCGTTCTTCTGGCCTATAGTTGGTGGACCAGCACTGTCTGTGGAGACATGAAATCTACCCGTCCACAGGCAATCAATCAGTGGAGCCATCCCCCAGTGATAACTGGTAACTACACACGTTATGTTGCTCTTAGGTAAAGTACTTACGCATACCTGAATCTAAAGGCAAACAAACACAATTATATTATCAAACAAAGCATTCAGTAAGCAGATATATATTTACACAGCTACTTCACTGGAACAAGTGATTACTGAGCCTGTTCAGCAGTAATGGACTAATACGTCTCTGTCCCAAAAATGTGTGCCTGTAGGAGTGGGATTATTTTTTCCTAGCAAACAAAACTTTCTCAGAATGTTTCTTTCTGTTTTTGTTATTTTATGTGAATAACTGCAGGGGGCAAAGGTGGGTTCTGTTTTACAATGACCAGGTCAAACAGGTGAGTCGTTGCGATTGACTGACAGCAGACTGCTCACAGCGATGCTGAGATTACTTTTTGCTAACTGGGAAGCGTATGGAATAGTTTGCAATTGTCTTTTTATATCACAGAGATACTGTGGGATGCAGGCACACATTTCTAGCTGAGCTGATTGTTTAACATGGGCTATTTGCAAATGGCTTTCCTGCAGTGTTTACAAAGTGAAGGCTGATTGTGGCAGATCTCGTGTGTCAGTTATGTGACAAAAGATTAAATATTTGTGGATACAAAGGAAATACTGTACATTAACACAGACATCCATGGTTTCTGTCTCATGTTGAAGGTCAACAGTCTTCTTCCAGTACTCAGGGTCCGCCATGACAGAAAGCCCCCAGAAAGAGTTCAAAACAAGTCTCATATTTCAGAGATTCAACTTGCTTGAGTTTGCATATTGTTTGTTTGAGTGCTGAAAGCTTAACTTTCTATCCACCCAATGGATTGCTGTCTGTCACAGAGTGTTTATGTGGCGGGGTGTTTACATGACTTGGCAAAGCAAAAGCAGTGGTGGTGGTGTATGTACATGTACAAAAAAAGTAGAAAAAATGCACCGTTTCCAGCATGGGTCTTCTTTTCAGGGATTATGCATATTACTGAAGGACTGTCCTCTCTAAAGCTACAGTATGCACACACACACACACACACATATTTGAGTTTTTGGACGGCAGCGCCAGTGTCCTTGAAGGTGGATGTTTTCAGATGCGTGGCAAGACGGAGGCAAGACAGGAGAAGTTTTAATGTCATCAGAGGTAAAAAATACTGATGCTTTTCAATGAATCCACCTGAGTTGCAGCATCCGGAAAACACAGTATGAACTGAATTCTCAACACACAGACGGGGGCTGCAGCTATTAAGCTTCAACTTTTTCGGCTGGCTTCTCAGTGAGCGTTGAGACTTGACATTGCATGTCCTGCTGAGAGCAGGCGATTGGACTAGGGACGTAATTGAACGGGGTGACACGGGCGGCTTTGCTGGGAGAGCTGTGACGGAAGTGGCCGACACCACCGCTGTGTCCGTCAGAGAAGTTGACCGATGACGCTGTGCTGTGGCTTTTCAGGGAGCAGTCAGAATCTCCGTCCTGCAGGTTAGTCGAGGAGGCGATGCTGATCTTCCTGAGCAGGGCAAGTCGAGCAGCGTCCTCAGTGATGGCTGGGCCATTTTCAATGGTTGGGGAGGTGCTTGAGTTGGTCTTGCTGGTGGACAAGTCCTCGGTTTGAACGATCGCGTCACTGGTCTTCCTTGACTTGAGCACAATGGTTGGCAGTTTGCTTGGCAGTGGTGGCGGCATGGGCTTCTGCCCCTCGGGAGAAGGCAACAGAGGCAGCGCAGTGGCTGGTAGGGTGCTCTTTAGGATCTGAGGCACATCCTCGTCCCGGATCCTCCTCCAAGTGGTCCTGTCTCCACCACGACTCGCTGACCTCTGTGTCCTCTTCTTGGTGTCTTCGTCGCTTTTGGCGCGGGCGCTGGAGTCAGACGAGGAGGAGCGAAGCGAGGTGCGGCTGGTGACACGGCTGAGGACGTTGATGCTGGGGGACGAGGCGTGGCGCTTGAACGTCTCATTCTCACGCCTGAACGCTGCACGCTCTCTCTTGATCGTCTCGCGCTCACGTCTGAATGTTGTCTCCTGCCCCGTGGGCTTAGGTGGCACAGGGACATTCCTTCTGGGGATTCTGCAGGGGCTTTCTGAGCTGGTTCTTCTGGCTGGGCGTTTCACCTCGAATTCTCTGGAATCAGTGGAGGTGGCCCTGGCTAGCGCACTGCTCTGCCTCAGAAGGCCCTGCTCAGGTATGGTTCTCTGCCCCGGGCCCCGGCCCATTCCTCTTCTGGGTCCCTGTACCACCGGCTTCAGCTCCTGGCACCGCGACGAGCACAGGAAGACAGCAGACGTACCAGGACCGGTTCTGCGTGGCGAAGCATGCTGGGAGGTGGGCATGGAGCGTGAGCAGGGTCCATCCCGTCTTAAGACACTGGGTGACTCCTTGATGAAGGTCAGCTGCCGCAGGAAGCCGTTGCGGTCTGTCTCTCCCCCGCTGGAATGGGATGACTGCATGCGGACAAGCTCAAAGCGGTTGGCTGGTGCTACTCTCTTTCCTGACAACTGGCTGTTCTGCCTGCTGATTGTGGTCGGCTGATTGGTCACCAGCGGAGAGATTGTCCTCGGCTGCTTTGCCTGGTTCTGCATGAACGGTATGCGGACGGGAGACTTCTGGGTTTTGCTGTTGATGGTGGATTTTGCAGGCTGGTTTGCAAGGGATGTGTTTCCCTTCTTGCCAGGTGGGCTAGATGCTGGTGTCGTGTCCTTTTTCAGAGCAGGTTTACTAGGCTGTGTTGGGGAAGGAGAGAGCTTTTTCTGGGTCTGCCTCGATGGGGTAGAACTTTGAGAGGATCCAGAACCGGATGATGAGCTCTTTGGAATCCTTGCAGGTGGGGTTGAGCTTCTCTTGGGCAGAGAGAACTCTGTGGAGTCACTAGGCCAGCCGAGCCTGTGCAGACTGCGAGATCTATGTTGGGCAAGGTTGGGATTCTTCACTGGTTTGTCTCTTTTTGGTGACACCTTCCTGGGAGGTGGTCGCTGTGAGAGAGTCGTCTCCTTCTTGGGTGTGTAGATCACTGTTCGCCCTCTGAAGACAACTGGTAGGTTTGAGACTGGCTTGCGTTGGGTGAAGTCAAGTGGGGTTCCTTGGTTTCTCCCCTCTGTCATTTTCTTGCTGTTCTTTCTGTCTGCCTTTGGAGTAAGGCTCGATCCCATTGACGCTTCAGACATGAATGACAGCACTGACTCAGTCTCAGATGACTGCTCTTGAGACTTTGAGGCTTGCAGCTTTGTGACAATAGCATTAGCACCCTCCTGTATTGCCCTCCACTCCACACTGTTGAGGTCGGAGTCTTTATCAGAGAACATGTCGTCGCTCTCAAGCTCTTTCTCATGTTTGCGCTCATCAGAGGCTTTCTGTTGGCCGCTTCTCTGTTTCTGTTTCCTGTCAGACTTCCTCTTCCTCCCAGATTGCCTCTTCCTCTGTTTGGGCATAGCAGACGTGATGCACTTCAGCAGAAGGTCATCCTCTGAGTCCATACTGACGGAGCTTGGTGAACTGTTGTCCTCATACTGGCTCTGGATGTGGGGAAGCTTGTTGTTACACTGGGCCTGATTGGATGCCACACTGTGTCTGTTTTTCACCCAGACCTGTT
The DNA here is from genome assembly GCA_027497455.2 of Sardinella longiceps. Lineage (NCBI taxonomy): Eukaryota > Metazoa > Chordata > Actinopteri > Clupeiformes > Clupeidae > Sardinella > Sardinella longiceps. Next base: position 34,331,659 of record JAODXP020000019.1, on the reverse strand, counting down.
GCTTCTTCCCCTTGTGCTCCTCAAAGTCAGCATCGCTCAGAGAACTCAGGGAGGAACTGAGAGAGTAACATGGCGGGGCCTCGTTCATGATCAGATTCTGCTTGATCTTTTGGAAGCCCTTGAGCCGTGTCTGGGGACTGTCCTCGCGCTTGCCTTTCATTCCTGCGCGGGTCATGGTGTTCCTGTTGTTGGTGTCATTGATTTGTTTCTGCCCCATTTGTGTCATCCTGCTTTCCTCTTTGTCCAGTTGATCATCATAGAAGCAGTAAATTGCTTCCTCTGTTGGTGTTGGGTGTCGCATTGACTGAAATGCCATGTTTTCCTGAGCGTTGTCCCCATAGAGGGACTTCTGGCTTTGATACATCTCTGCCCTTTGCATTCTGATAGGCAGATCTAACTGTGGCATGCTGCGAGACAGGTTCTGTGCCTGCATTTGGATGTTGGGTGCGGGGGACTGGGCTCTGTTGAATCTCTGCTGAGTGAGTCGTGCGGCCATTTCTTTGCTCTGCATGAGTAGCCTCTGGGTGGGGACGGCATGCCTCGTTCGGTTCATCTGACTGCTCATTGTGGTCTCTGGTTGACTGGGCATCTTATTGTTGGGCTTGTGGAAGCGTGAAAAGATCCTCAGTTCCTCGATTCGCTTCGCCTCTTGATCGATAAGCTCCCTCTTTTCCATGTTTCTGGCACGCCAGTCCTTGGCCGTCCTGGCCTTCATGGGGTACTGAAGGGTTTCGTCGCTCAATGATGTAGTGCTGGAGAAGTTAATCGCGGTACCCTCTGCTGAATCTGTGTAGGATGAATCGTCATGATAGATGTCCCTTTCACTCATTCCCTGCTTTCTCATGGCAGACATCTGATTGCTGTTGGGCAGTACCATATAGACAGGTAGCTGAATAGATCTTCTACCTTGAGGATTAAGCATTTGGTTGGAGAGAGCAGACATCAGTGGTCTCACTTTCCTAAACCTGGAGGGCATTGCAGAGTTGATGCACTCTTTGAGAATCTCTATATCATCGTCTGAGTTCCCTTCACTGTAACGCTCAGCTTGATCGAGGCCGCCTTGCTCGTCCATGTCATCTCTATGTCCGTGATGGGCATGAGGGTTGTTGTCTTGCTGCTGAAGTAGCGGAGTCAGTTTGAGCTCCACGTCCTTCTGTATGTAGTGCTCATGGAGAGGTAGGGCACTTAAGCTGGATGCACAGGAGAAGTTCTCGGTCGGTTTCTCCACAGTGAAGTAGATCATAGTGTCCAAGTCTGGAGGTAGGTTGAACCGTTCCTTGAAGTCCGCCAGCTCCATAAACTTCCTCAGGCTGCTCTCCCACTGGTTCCCCATGCCCATGTTCTGGGCCTCTGGACCTCCTGTCTCGGCACAGCATGGGGTTTTGCTGCGACTCGGAGGCATAGTCTGCCCAGGACTGTCTGGGAGGTCACTTGGACTCACAGTACCACTGATCATTTCACTACAGGGGTCGCTCTGGATTGAGCTGGCGATGGAGGGGGACTCAAAGCTCCCGAGAGAGCTGACGGAGCTACAGCGACTCATAACGAGAGGTGTCTCGTGGATGTAGTTGTCAGAGGAACTTGACGGAGTTTGGTCCTCGGGAATCATAGGCGAGACCTCCCTGAGGAAGACCTTCTCGCGATGCTTGGGAATTTCTATGGGGTCAGAGGTCAGGCTACTAATACTGGCGCTGGTTTTCTGGTCCGTCACAAGCATCTGGCTGTCACTTAGATCATGCAGCGTCTCGTCCTCCTCCTCTCCCCTGCCCAGTTCTTCATCGTCCTCCACTTCGATGATCTCCAGGGAGGAGTCGCTCTCGAGCTCGTTCTCACTCTGGCTCTGTCCATCTAGGGCCCCGTCACCGGAGGACAGCGAGGAGAGGGAGCTGCATCTCGAGAAGCATATGGGTGTGTTCTCCACAGAGTATTTCTGCACAGTCTCCATTTGGCCCAGAGTTGGGCTTCTGGCTGCTACTATAGGGGAGAACTTGGTTATGCTTCCACCAGTCATGACAGTCGGCACCCAGGCCTGTCTTCTCATTGCCTGGGCAGCCTGGACGTTGATGGTGTTCTTGGCAACCCCAAACTTGGCCACACTTTGTATGAGTGGGATGTGTTGGTAGGAAGGAGAGAGCTTAATGGTGGGCATGCTCACATCAGACGACACCTTAGTTGATGTCGTCGCTGGTGTTGACAGATTGGGCTCTTCGGCTTTCTCCGTCTCAGTGCTGCTCGGTTCTGACGTCTTGGTCCCTTCGAAATCTCGTTCTGGTATTTCATTTTTATTAATCTCTGTTGTGCCCAGCAGTGCATTATTGAGTATGTCATGGTGTGCCACTTTGAGCTCAAGCTTGTCTGGCCGCCTTTGCATCTGTGGCTTGGCTGCTGTGCGGACCTGCTCCTTGCTACCGCAGTAGCCATCGCTGGTGCTGCCACTGTTGAGGCTGTCGTTGGACAGGCTGCTGTGGTTGGTTTTGAGCCGAAGCAGGGCGTGGGCTCTGCTCAGTCGCTCTCTGTGTGCGAGGCTGCTGGTGTCTGACAGGCGGCAAGGGGAGCATGACTTGGCTCGGGCTTCGTGGAGCTCATCCCCATACTGCCAGTCCACAAAGTGGTCCTCTGAGCTGAGGCTGAAGCTATCCTCCGAGGATGTATGCATGGTAATGTCTTCCACCAGCTTGTCGATCTTTGCCACTGTGTTGGTTATCTTTTTCGCCAGCTTTTCAGCTGCCAAGGACACCTCGTCATCAGGGGCAGGGTGCTTCTTATCGTCCGTCAGAGGCAGCCCAACATCCCGCTCAGGCTCACTGTCTTTCTTGCGGGGCTGCCCCTGAAGGAAGTTGGAATTGTTTAGGAACATGGACAACATGGAGTATGTTCCAGTGTCCAGGCTGCTCGACACGTTCGGGGCCTCATCGTCATCAAAGCAGCCAGAGTCAGAAGCGTAGTCCTTCGCCAGGCTCTCAATGTGCCTCAGCGGTTTATTGATGCTTGGGTGTTTGGGACTTTGCTTTTCAATGGATTCAAATGTCTCTGCCAGGTGTTTGGCATCCAGCTCAGCCTCCAGGGCCTTCTGTTTCCTCATGTAGAGCGAAGGCATGCAGGAGCCGGGTGATATCACCGCCGTGTCCTTGTACTTGAGCGGGCGGTTGGCCAGGAGGTTCCTCAGCGCTGCGGCGCTCCCCATGGCGATCATCTTGTGCTTGGAGTGGATGAGGTTTCTGAGCATGCTCACTGCGCCGAGGTCCCAGAGCAGCTCCTGGTCCTTGGGGCTGCGGGCCGAGAGGTTCCAGAGAGTTCCGCAAGCGTTGCTCACGATGGTCAGACTGTGGGAGCGCAGGTGCTGGAGAAGAGTCTGCAGACAGTTGTGATCCCTGAGGATTTGTCTGTGGAGAGAGAGACAAGAGAAGGTGTGAACCAAAGATGATATACTGTAGGTGCTCAAAATATGGTTTGATAAAGTGACCCACAGCATCACTAAAGCCATTATTATTCAGCAGACTGTGCTATTTTGAAATTGTGTTGATAATATATATCTGTGTTTACGTAAAATATAGAACATTATGTATAACCACATCTGTGGTGTTACAATATGTAACATGTTTGTAGAAGCATACAGCAATGCAGATATCTAACTAATCAATAAATCCATTACTATAAGGCAGAGCATGCAATTTTGAAATATTACTTATAATGTATCTGTGTTTAAAAAATGGAATATTATGAATAGCCACATGTTAAATGTAGTGTTGCAATGTGTACTGTGTGTAACATGTACATGCAAAATCATTGTAAAATATTAAAATTATGTTAAAATGTTAAATAAAAGCAATGCAGTCTGACTGACTAAGTCTGACTAATGTGTTTGTATTATCAATACAGGTAGTGTGGAAGTCATACCTATAATCATCTCGGGTTGCGATGAGACTGGACACGTTGCGGAGGATCCCTCCGCCGCTCTCGATGATGGCGAGGGAGTTGGTCTGGCACCGGTAAGTGAGTGTGCTGACCAGGAAGCCCAGAGCCCCATCCACAGAGCAGATGGACACTTTATTCTCCTGGCTGTGGGCAGACAGGTTCCACAGAGCACTCAGGATGCTCTTCAGGGTCGACTCCTACAGGAACAAACAAGAGGATATGTTAAAGGTGGGGTATGTGATCAGGAAAAACAGTTTGAGAACACAAGGCATTTGAAAAGAAACAATTCAGAGGTCCAATCCCCTGTCTTCAGATTTCCCTTATATTATTAAGGGAGGGACAAATGGCAGTTGGTTTTGACAGACTTATCACCATCCAATCATTTTCGCTGGTTCCTTAAAATGATTGGATGTTGTTTTTCCTTCCCTGCTCGTTCCACAGGTGACTAACAAATTTTATTTTTGCATTGGAGGATTTAATTAATTGTTAATTAATTTTAAGCAATATATTATAAAGTGCTCCAGGAAAGCATCACATACCCCACCTTTAATGACCATCACCACACTGAATAGGGGATGTGGAGAATGGAGACAGTACAGGGTATATACAGGAATCCTGGTACTGAATTTACTACCATTTACTACCTTTTTTCCTACCTTTTACAATATTTTTACTACCACCACAACATCTAGCAGCACACTTTTTTTTCTTTGGGGGCGGCGGTAAGCTTATGATACAGCTTACTTGTGTCAGGACACCGTATTAGGCTATACTCCCATCATCATTAACACTTTAACTTTCAGGATCATATAATATAATAATAATAATAATAATAATAATAATAATAATAATAATAATTTTATTTATATAGCACTTTTCAAAAGCATGTTACAAAGTGCTGTACAATATCACAATACATAGAAGGTATAAGACAAAAAAGAGAAATAAACTTAAAGACTAAAAAGAACTAAATACTATATATTATTGTTCTGAATGTGTTTATTATTTACCTTTATATTTATCACTCATGTGGACATATAAGGTTACACGGGGCTCATCATAAGAGAACAGGATTCGGTGAGAGCCGTCTGGCCTTTCCCCATTCAATTTCTCATGAGTCCTATGCGCAATTCAGCGCACAGGCAGGCGCGCTGACAATAGCTTCTTTGAAATACTCAAATGTATGTTTGAAACACTTTTAAAAAAAATCATTACTGACGTGCTATTTGGCTATATTTTCTTAAATCTAGCCTCATTCATAGCACTGGTGATTTGCAAAGTCAAGCTAGCTAGCAAAAATGACGGTTCAATTGAAATCGTTTTGATCCTTATGGGGCTTTGACGGATAATGTAGCCGAAATGAATGGCATTACGGGGCAAAGACTAGTGAGCGGATATGAAAACATGAAGGCTATGCCTCAAAAGACAGAGTGGAAGTAATTTCTAAATGGGAACTTTTTAACAGATGACAGACAAATTCAACATCAAAATTTAAAATGTTTTGCGGCTCCCCTCTTGCTTCGGCTGAACGGTTTGACAATAAATAGGCTGTAGGGGTTTAGCGAAAGCGAAGATATCCTTATGGGTGTTTAAGTCCTTAATGACGTGACAGACAACAAAAAAGGGG
>JAODXP020000019.1:34306117-34318617 GCA_027497455.2 Sardinella longiceps | reverse complement strand
GAGAATGTGTGTGTTTGTGTGTGTGTGTGTGTGTGTGTGTATGTGTGTTAAGAGAGAGAGAGAGAGAGAGAGAGAGTGTGTGTGTGTGTGTGTGCGTGTGTGCTTAGTGCAGTCTACGCAGTGCAGCAGGAGCCACTGTTTGTCTCAGTCAGCTCAAGGTGAATGGGGTGCAGAAGAAAAGCTTCAGTTTTGAGAACATAGACACTGAGAAAATACTACCCTTTCAGCCAGGACATTTTTTTTAATTCGGGATTTTTTCATCTTCAGTTTCTTCCCCATGTCCAGTGGGACTGGGACTGATTCATGGCTGGCTTTCTGACATGTCCTAAATGCTCACTGTGATTAATTTATGAAATGGAGCTCATCTTTTATTTATATTTGCATTTATTGGATCTGACTGAAGCAAATCTGCATAGATACAGCATCTTCCAACTCTAACCCAAGTCCTAATACACTATCCATCAAGGAGAGACTTAAGTTTGTATAGGTCTATATGGGAAGCTGTTATTTATGATGTGTCATATTTTAACAGCATGTGAAAGAAAGTGAAAGTGTATTTCAGGAATTATCCACTATAAATATCACCAGCAGTTTAGTGTAAATGAGATGCCATACAGATTAAACCTGTTAAACCAGCAATAACCATTTTTGACCTGTCAAGAGGAAAAACAAAACAATAAAGCACTTTTGCATCTGCGAGAGAAGCTTAATAATTCAGAGTTCTTATAAAACATTCATCGCTGCACAGAAAGAGAGAAAGATAGACACAACTGTAAGTCCAGTAGGGAATCGAGGAAAACGTACAGCAATACACAAGTAAACAACATCCCATCCACAGCCGTAGTAATTCAAATGAACAGTTCGCTTTCCATTCAAATGATTTGTAAGAACATGGCCTTGTAAAAAGCAATCTCCTCAAACGACCAAATCAAAAAGTCATCTCCTTTTCACAGAAGCTAAAAAATGTCATCCCACTCCTCAGCTGATACATTTACAAGCAGAAACTCTGCAACCAAAGCAACCAAACTCTGAGGGAGCTACACTATATCTGTCCCTTTCAGGCCAGCGCTTTGCTTCAAATAAAATGGCATCCTGTGATAGAAATGGCATCCTGTGGTACCCAACCAGACTCTCTGATGGGGAAAGGGGAAATGTTTCCAGCGGTTTCCAGGGTGGACCAGGGCTTGTTGTTGTTGTTGTTGTTGTTGTTGAGATGAAATGGCCGCCTACCTGCCTCTCTGATATTTGCTGCTGTTCTGAAGCCCTGTCCCATATAAGCTCATGCTACGCTGACATTGCGGGGGCACTTTTGAAATGTCACCTTGTGTCCTGACTCTGTTCTGACGCACACTGCTGGTGGAGTTGGTATCTCATGCCAACCTGAGCCTCTGATAAAGGTGCACTGTGCTGAGTTGGTGGCCTGTGCTGGCCTATCTTACTGTAATCTCTAAGATGTAAGAAATAGCTTTCATTGGGGTTGAGCTAACTCACCTGACTCTGAGAATTGAATTAGAAGCTATTGCCAATCTACATGACCCTCTTAGAAGTGTAGTGGGCTGACTTAGCAGCCTCTGCCTTATCTGAATCTCTGATAAAGATGTATAAAATTAGAGTTGTGGTAATCTACCTGACTCTTTCACTAAGGTGTATTGAGGTTAGCTGAGTTGGCAGTCTACCTGCCTCTCTGAGGAGGGTGCTTAGCCGAGTTAGCATTAAGCTGAGTTAGTGGCCTATCTGACTCTCTGACGTGGGTTCTTAGCCGAGTTAGCTTTTAGCCTACCTACCTGAGTTAACTGCCTATCTGATTCTCGGATGCGGGCGTTTAGCTACGGTAAGTTAGCGACATTTCTGACTCTCTGACATGGGCGTTTAGCTAGTTAGTGACATACCTGACTCTCTGAGGTGGGCGTTTTCTCCAGAGGGGCGCGAGACTCATGTGCCTCCTGAAGCTCCTTCTCCAACTGCTCCAAACGAGCAACACGGATCTGTGGAGGACGAAATGATGACCACGAGGAAGATGAAGACTTATTTACAGATTTACAGTTGTTTTATACTCAGTTTTATTATTCTATACTCAGTAGTTAAAGTGGGATATGGCAGGAGGGGGAACTCTCTTCTTTTGTGTCAGCACAAAGAAAAATGTATAGAAGAAAAATGGGATGATACTGTTAATTTATCTGAGGTGCCGGAACGGCGTACCCCCGCGTTCCCCCCCACTTTAACCCCTGCTCCTATAGGCCTATATACTAACCGTAGCCCACACTCAACACCCAATACCAATGATACAGATTAGCCAGCAGATTTCATAACGTTGTCATGAACCCCAGGGGACAAGATGGCGCCTGACTGACTGACCTGTGTCCTCTGCACCATCTCGTCACTGGTGCCAAATCTCTCCTCCATAACGGAGCGCAGCTGCTGGGCCTCAAACTCCAGCTGCTGCCTGATCATGTCCATCTGGATGGAGAACTAGGAACGAGCACAACACACACAGAACATCAATACACACAGAACAACTCAACACATAGAACATCACAACACAGAGAACATCTCACAATCAGAATCAGAATCAGATTTAACTTTATACAGATTATATTAACTTTATTAACTTTATACAGATTATATTAATATATACAAGGAATTTGTATTACTCTTCCGAAAATGTAGCTTATTCTGTATAATGTATACAGAACACTCAAAGTCTTACATAATGGAGACGAGGTTCTATCAGGGCATCCTTGAAAAATCTACAGATAAAGGACTCGGTTCTCGATAGAATTTAGATTAGAAGTATCCTTGACATTATAACAGTGCTTTGTGACGTGGAATACTCAAAAAAGCAGCCTTCCAAGCATGCTTCATCCTCGACTTTGAGAGAACATTCTATATCTGGGAGCCTACACAACACATCATCATCCATCCTAATACACAGACAGTAGAATCTACACAATGACTTGATGTTTGGACTGCTGTGTGCTGTGATTGTAGCAGAGGCTGATCTGACTAGAGAGGCAGATACAGTATGTATGTATACGTGTAGATGTTGCCTGGAGAAAAAAAGCCCATCATATCCACACTGCCAGATAAGGTTTCAGACTCAAGGCTGAGCCCAGCTGATGCTGATGCTGATGCTCAGACAGATACATATACAGACACAAGCAATCTGATCCTTCAGTACACATCAGTGTGTGTGTCTGTAACTGTGTGTGTGTGTATGGTATCAATTACTGTGGGTGTGTGTGTGTGTGTGTGTGTGTGTGTGTGTGTGTGTGTGTGTGTGTGTGTGTGTGTGTGTGTGTGTGTGTGTGCGCGTGTGTTTGTGTTTGTGTATTTGTTTGTGTGGTGTTTGTGTTTTTGTGAGTGTGGTTTGCCTTGGGGTGTGTGTGTGTGTGTTTGTGGTTGTGAATGCGATATGTGTATGCTTGAGTGTGTACTTGTGTCTGTATTACTGCAGGGTGTGTCCGCGCACACCCGTTTTGTGTGTCTGTGTGTGTGTGTGCATGTCTGTGTCTGTGTGTGTGTGTGTGTGTGTGTGTGTGTGTGTGTGTGTGTGTGTGTGTGTGTGTGTGTGTGTGTATGTGTGTGTGTGTGTGTGTGTGTGTGTGTGTGTGTGTATCTGCTCTTACCGTTTCGATGCGGGGCAGCTCTGCCAGTTTCTGTGAGAGAGCCTGCAGCTGTGAGTAATACCAGCGACGCTCACGCTCCTCTTTCTCAATCTCACTCAGGAGCACAGCTCTGAAACACACACACACGCACGCACGCACGCACGCACGCACGCACGCACGCACGCACGCACACACACACACACACACACACACACACACACACACACACACGCACACATACACACGCACACGCACACGCACACGCACACACACACGTACACACACGCACGCACGCACGCACGCACGCACGCACGCACGCACGCACGCACGCACGCACGCACGCACGCACACACACACACACACACACACACACATTAGAACCACACACCAATACCTCTAAATAATACAACCACTTGGACATACTTCCCAAGTAGGCTTTGTCAAGGCCAAACAACAGAATCAAACAGCAATACATCCAATACATATAAAAAATATTCCATATACTACAAATATCTCAATGGATATAGGTAAAAAACACCTATATTAACCATAAACACCCACAAATTTAAATGTCACAAACTAATCCAGTTACACCCAAACAGCTGAAACTCATATAATGTACACCCAGTGAAGGTCCACAATCACAACAGCACGACACAGAACCATTACCATAAAACAGCTCTGCTTTCATATCCAGCCAAACTGCCAGAACTACACTTTACACTGAAACACGTCATATAGTAGCCTAGAGGTCTACACTAAAACAATAAGACACATTACTATTATACAGCTAGGGTATGAACACTGGGAAACATTATGCACTATTATGCTGCTAGGGTATGAACACTGTCTGGTAAACAGGTCACCCAATCAGAATGGCAGCTTACTGTTAAAAAGCATGTACTTAGAAAATGAAATCAGATCAGTTCTGGTTTCATAACAATAACAACATCCCAACTCAGGTCAGCTAGAATCAGTTGGATTCTGTTAAGCCTTTGGACAATCCCATCAGCCCTCAGGAGATCCTGGAAACTCTATTCTCCTCTCTTCCTCATCTCCTCTCCTCTCTTCCTCTTCTCCTCCCCCTCTCCTCACATGCCATTTACTCATCTCCTCCCTCCTCTCCTCACCTCTCCTTTCTCTCTTTCCTCTCCTCATCTCTCCGTCCTTATTCTCCCCTCCTCCTCTCCTCTCCTTCTCTCTTCTCCTGCCTTACCTCTCCTTCCACTCCCTCCATCTCTCCTCCTCCTCTCCCCCACCTCTCTCTTTCCTTTCCCTCATCTTCCACCTTTTCTCCCTCCTCTCCTTCCTTTCCATCCATCTACCCTCTCCCTATCTCCCCTCTCTCTTCACCTACCTTCCTCTCCTCTAACTCTCCCTCTCTCCCCTCCTATTTTTCTGTTCCCTGCATCTCCTCTCTCCCTATTTCCTCCCCTCTTCTCCTTCTTTCCTTTCCCTCCATCTCCCCCTCCTCCTTACCTCTCTCGCAGAGGTCATCTCCCTTCCCTACTCCTCCCCCTCCTCTCTTCTCCTTCCTATCTCCCCTCTCCCTTCCCTCCTCCCCCCTCCATCACTCCCCATCCCTCCTTCCCCTCCCCTCCTCACCTCTCCTTGCACAGGTCCTCCAGGTGCTGTGCAGTGACGCGTCCCTCCCCCATGAGTCCTGCTTTGGAGATGGATCCATCCATGTGGTGGGGGTGTATGGCCGTGCCCTCCCCAGCCACAGAGAGGCTCTGGCGGGATGAGGGCCTGTGGGGGCTCTTGGCTCTGCCCTGGCTGGAGTGACTTAGGGCCAGGCAGTCCTCTCCCTCCCCTGATGCCGAGGCCAAAGTCTCGGGCAGCATGCGCAGGTTGTGTGGCTGGTACTTCAGCTCGTAGTAGTTGGTTAAGTCCATGTGCAGTTCTGAAATTTGAGTGAGAGAGGTTTTTTTGTTACTTAGTCATAATATAGAACGATTTCTGGTTGTCGTCCATTCTGAATGTTTAAAACAGTAAGTCCATGTCGGACTATAAATGTGCCAATAGGATTGTTAGTAGACTAACAAACCAGACTAAAGCATCAAAATGTACTGTATATTCTAAAATAGCGATCATCTGTCTGTGTACGCAGTAGGTAGCCTGATAAGCTACCCCTAAGGTATGTCCAGGGATAATTGGGATAATTGATTAAATCTACTGTATGTGGAGTCTTCAGAATGATTTAAAATGTTTCCTCTTGATTCATGAAAACTGGCTTAATCCACATGTAAGATAGATGAGATGAACAGATTTTTTTTTATATAAAACTTGTAGCCACGTTGTTATGCTCTGTTAAGTCTGAATCTGAATGAGACACAAAAGTGGTGTAAGCGTCCATCACGCCTGAACCTAAAATAGACTTATTTAGCTGCTCGAACTCCATGAAATGATGTTTGTGTTCCTGATCTCAGCATCGTCCCCTCACGCTGCCTGCCTGCCTCTCCCTCCTCAAGGTTGGGACGGATATTGGATTAGTCTAATGATGAGCAGTGATGCATCGCTCAGTCTCCATTACGACTACTGTGCTCTCTTAGCGTGCGGCTAACAATGGGTTAGCTTAGGCTACACTGACTGAACAACAACAGAAAAAAGAGAAAAAAATCCCTCATTCAGGTTATTAATGAGACCGTGGCAGGCTCACACGCTCGACTGAGAGACTTGGTGAAAACAACAAACGGTCGGATAAACAAGACAGTAAACAGGAGGAATATGCAGTACAGATGATGAAGTCTTTTCTGATGTCAGGTTGCGTCACTATGCTGTGCTCTGAATCATCTGACCATACAGTGTGTGTGTGTGTGTGTGTGTGTGTGTGTGTGTGTGTGTGTGTGTGTGTGTGTGTGTGTGTGTGTGTGTGTGTGTGTGTGTGTGTGTGTGTGTGTGTGTGTGTGTGTGTGTGTGCATGCATGTGTGTATGTTTCCATACCTTTGAGCTGGTCGAGTACGTCAGTCCTTCCTGATGATGCCAAAGTGCAGGCCTCCTGCTCCAGCTTCTTCTGCAGCTGCCTCAGCACCTCCTGTGAGAATCAGGACACACTCAGCATCACTCATCATAAACACACACATACACATACACATACACACACTATCCAGCATCCTTGTCAGCATTACCCATTACCCACATCCCGTCCACACCACTCAGCATCACTCAAACACATCCCTTCACTCGCTCCATCCTCTCTCCTACACCACAGGCAGCATCACTGGTACCCAACAACATCCCAATATCCAAGCATCACAGACAGCATCACTGGTACCCACATCCTACTCCCTAATCCCTCTCCCAGGAAATATTCAGCATCCCTTCCCCGAAACCCTCTCTGTCCTGCCTTTCTCCACAAACATCCCAGTCAGCATCACTGGTACCCACAACACAATCTACGGTACTTGTACATCCTGATCCTCTCTCTTCTCAGCCCTTCTTAGCTCCTGTCCCGAGGCCCTGTTACCCTGAGACTGCCACAAGACATGACATGGCAAAAACACAAGACAGAAACACACGCTCAATGGTGTTTTTTGCCCCCAACGGCACCTTCCAGGCAGCACAGCCTGAAAGGCACTACCCTTACCCTATTCCTAACCCTAACCCTCATCCTCACCTTAAACTGAGGGGAGTAGTGCCTTGAAGTCAGCACTACCTGGAAGGGCACCATTGAAGGCAAAAAATACCAAAGATCAAAACACACAGCATTGCAGAGATATAAACAACCGTCCTTTCTGCTAAAGCTACATGACGCACAACCCTACAACAAACACTTGCCTATCCTGCCAAATCCCCACAGCCTCTTCTGCTACTGCAACCACATCTGATTATCACCCAGTTCTCTAAATGACTAGCACAGTTAGCATTTACTGTATCACCACATCTGATTATTAAACAGTTTATAAATGACTAGCACTACTAGCACGTATCACCACATTTGATTATCGCTCAGTTTCTAAACGCCTAGCCAAGCTAGCACATATCACCACATCAGATTATCACCCAGTTTCTACTGTATGCCCTGCTAGCATGTACAAACACATATGATTATCACCCAGTTTGTACTGAGAATAAATAAAAGAAGAATAAAAATCCTGAAAACCAGCCTTCTCTGCAGGTTCCATGTCGAGAGGAAGGTGTGGTATTTCCTAAATCAAGAAGAATTTCTGAAAATCAGAGGAACGCCCAAACGGCTCAGCGCCATCAGCGAGTGTGTATGTGTTTGTGTGATGCAGATAACACTAGTCTCTAGTTCCCTGCTAGTCATCAGAGGAGAACACTGACCCCTAGAATAGGAGCTTTAGCTGGGGGATTATCCAGCTGTGCTCCCAGCTGCAGAGAGCACGTGTGACACACTGGCATGACGGGATTGACAGTGTGTACACACACACACACACACACACACACACACACACACACACACACACACACACACACAGCAACAACACCAATCCGCCCACAGCTTAAATCACACACAAACACTAACATAAATGAGTTTCCAAGTCAACATGTGGGCACTGGTCACGTTCACACACACACACACACACACACACACACACACACACACACACACACACACACACACACATATACACACACCTGAGACCGATACAGCTCAAGGACAATGGTGAAAATTATTTGTTGCCTTACTCTCTAACATTATCACAAGTGCAATGTAATTTCAGTTAGAGTTTGTTTACTCTAAATAAAATTATATTGCACTTGTAATAATACTGTAATAATAATGGGTTACAGGAAAGAAGAGTGTTTGTACATCATCCTGTTGGCTAGTGTAATTTTAGGTTATTATAATGACTGTCCTTCACAATCCCAATAGAAGTATTGCAGACAGATTCAGCAGCCTCGTATTTACAGAAGCAGCTGAAATCTGCCACTATACTAAGCTAAGCTGTGCACAAAGGCAACAAAACTCTCCTCACAAATTGTCACAAAACAGCCTAAATCCTCAAGTAATCTACAGTGCCCAACACTGCGTCAGTCGCCTGTCTGTGCAGAGCACATGTACTGTACAGTAGGACTGAAAGGGAAACATTCACGTCAAACTGTCACCCCTCACCATTTTCGTAAAAAAAAAAAAACGTTTAAAGCTAACATTTGTCCCTCACTATCTTCAGGAGAAACAATTACATCAAACATTCATCCCTCGCAATCTTCGGAGAAAACACCTACACTAAACATTCACGCTTCACCATCTTTGGGGAAATATCTACACCGAACATTCATCCCTCACTATCTTTGGGAAAAAAACGTCTACACCAAGCATTCAGCCCCCTCACCATCTTTTGGAAAACGTCTACACCAAACCTTGCAATATCAAAATGGAAAGAATTGACATTTTGATACATTCAGATTGATTCCTTTTCAGCCAGTGATGTGGCCAAGTGTATTTATCACAGTGAAGGAAGATACCATACAGTACACAGTGTATTTGAAACATTCTCAGAGAGAGTGTACACCCCACTGACATCATTTCTCATTCTGATGGATTTGTCTCCACAAGGGAGGCGTCAGATTCTGGGAGCTGCATTTCCGTCCGCCCCGGGATGAAGTGGGATTGGGGAGAATCAGCCGTATCAGCAGAAGAGCCGTCTGATTAATGGAAGCTACAGCAGTGAATGCACTGCCCGTATCCCAGAGACGAGAGGGCCACAGCAGGGAAGGTGCCCTGATAATTAAACCAAATTTCCTTGCTGTCAATCATATTTACTAGAGCCAGTTTGGTGGTTTAAGGCTTGCGGTACTAAACCCTCAGTTTGCACAGCTCAGAGCTATAGATCAATATGAATGGCATCTTTAGAGGATGGGTCAATATAATGATTTCACCTGAGCAGCATCCACCTCTAGAAGTGGGACATGATTAGTTAGAGTTACTCTGACTGAAGGAGAGAGAGAGGGGGAGAGAGAGAGAGAGAGAGAGAGAGAGAGAGAGAGAGAGAGAGAGAGAGAGAGAGAGAGAGAGAGAGAGAGAGAAGAAAGGCAGAGAGAGATGAGACAGAGAGAGAGAGAGAGAGAGAGAAGATGCTGAGCTGGGGTGAAGAGAGATGAGATAGGGAGAGAGAGAGAGAGAGAGATGAGAGAGAGAGAGAGAAAGAGAGAGAGAGAGAGAGAGAGAGAGAGAGAGAGAGAGAGAGAGAGAGAGAGAGAGAGAGAGAGAGAGAGAGAGAGAGAGAGAGAGAGAGAGAGCAAGAAAATGGGAGCTATAATGCAGTGGAGAGGTTAACGGAGCTGAGGCATCAGTCAGTGTAGGCAGTGCAGTCAGGCTCCATTAACATTTTTATGGCCATTTAGAGCAAACTGGGTCACTGCAGAGCCAGAGAGAGGGACATCATCACAGTCATCACTTTGTGAGATGGCACAGGAGTCTCCAGGACATCCCATAGTTTGGACAAAACATGCCAAGACAGGGGGGGGTGGGGGGTAGGTCGGGGGGGAAGACATCACTTTGTAAGACAGCACAGGCCTCTCCAGGACATCTCACAGCTTGGATAAAGCAAGGCGAAAGGAGGGGAGGGGGGGAGGGGGGGGCAGAGCAGACATTATCAGATTCATCACTTTGTAAGACAGCACAGGAGTCTAGGACATCCCTTAGTTTGGCTAAAACACGCCGAGGGGGGGTAAGATAGAGACAGAAAAGAGTCTGGCTTTCATCTCAGCTAAAACTAGATGTAAGAAAATTCTCCCAACTGGACGCATCCAACTGAATATTTCCCCTTCATTTCATTGAGTCACATATGGCTATTACCAGAAACCCTGTCTGCAGATGCATTATGGGAAAATCCCTTTGAAGCGCGGGAGAGCCCACGAGCGTACAGTAATCCATCTCCGAGTTGGAAGCCCATCTGCATAAGGCAGACCCAAGAGGAAGGAGGAGGAGGAGGAGGAGGAGGAGGAGGAGGAGGAGGAGGAGGAGGAGGAGGGGATACTCTAATAAGCCGTCTACTGTACCTCATGGACATACGTGAGTCAATAGACTAAGGCATCACTGAATATCCAATATTCAATGGGAGCAAACTGGACATACTATCACTGATCTGCATTAATTATGCCACTTACATCGAACAAATGGGTAATGACATTTCAGATATCTTTGAAGTCATGCTTCAAATAATATCATTTACATCACACATAATTGAAAAGATCTCAAATAGATTGAAGCTTCATGCACATAAATGTGGGGCACTTTTCTCTCGGACCTCCACACTTGTGCTAAAAATATGAACGCAGTGAACTTGACTTACAAGCGTTGTACCCACCTCTCGCAGTCCGAGGCTTGAATCCATCTCATGCTAATAATGCTCAGTTCTACTGATACCTCACCGAACGTTCAGTGCACACATCATAGTCCAATAACATCATCCACCATTTCACCAAGCTTAACACACTCAAGAGACTAAGGAGACAGAACACTGTAAAACCCTGTGTACGTCAGCTGAGTTAAACTGCCTGTAGAAATATGGAAATAAAGCATATTGATACTGTATGTAGATGTTTCCCACCGACCAGGTAGCAATTTCTGGTGTCTTAAATCTTAAAACAGTATCAATATAAGTGTTGCAGTGTTGTGGCAGTCTGTGGAATTGGTTGTCAGGGTTGTAGGCAAAGTGGGGGTTGCTTACTAAATGATAAATATACACCTTTATGATTATCTATTGGTCTTCTGAGTCACCTGCTGAGAATTGTAAAGCTACAAGAATTTTATTTTCTAGAACTTTGTTGTCTTAATCTGTTGTGCTTGGAGTTGATTCTGTGGTGCTGCGCACCCAATGGTCTATGCTACTAGAAGAGCTATGTGGTGTGTGATCCTGTGTTTTTTGTCCCTGAGTGGGTTGCCATACCTTCATGTCGGAGGTCTCGTTCTCCAGCTTGGACAGATGATGAGAGTTATCCTGGAGCTCCCGACGCAGATGAGTGTTCTCCTTGCGGAGATCCTCGACCTGCCGCACCAGCTGGTCGTAAGACGCCACCGAGTTCGCCATCTTCACACCACTGGGTCCCTGGAACACACACACACACACACACACACATATACAGTATATTAATTCAGTGGACTATGTGTAACGGGTGCCAACTAGCCTGGGCTAGCTGGTAGTAGTGTTTGTGTGTATCTTCACAACCCTAGCCTCAAGAACGCTTCTAACCACGGAGATGGAAGCCTGGGCTCTGCCATGCCGTGGGTGTATTGCAGTTGACAGGGTGGTGGGGTCAAGACCCGTTTGCAGTGTAAACGGCCCCTACTACAGCTCAGTGAGACTCTGTTCTCTCACACTATTAAAGTATATCACAGTCAGTCACAGCATAAAACCCAGTCAGCAGAGAGATTAAAGCAAAGAACACGCCCAAGACTTTTTATAATTTTTTATAACTTTTGATTTTATAACACATCTAATGAATAACCTTAAATAATATATCAGATTCCCAATTTAATCTATATTTAAGATTTGCTATTAACATTTTCCCTGTAATGTGAGAAGGAAAGTCAGGCGGAAGTCTTCTTCAGGACCTCAAAGAAATGAATTAACCAAGGATGGAATCCCTCATAATATGGGTGATACAGAGCTTTCATTGTGTGTGGGGCGAGACGCTTGGCTGTCATCTATCTCCTGGAGCAGGAGCCACAGTATAGAAGCCGCTCAATGGGCTGTCAAATAGAGTTTAGCTCTGTTGTGATGGATGTGTGCGCTTGGCTAGGCCTGAATGCTACTGTCTGTACATAATCTGTCTCAATGGACAAATACATTGTGCAAGCATCGCAGTGAAGGCAATGTTATAAACGTCCACACAGAAGGATATAGATTTAATACACATATACTGTAAACATTCCAGCATTTACAGTAATATATTGCCAAGACAAACACAAACACATTGGCACACAT
>JAODXP020000019.1:34241659-34306017 GCA_027497455.2 Sardinella longiceps | reverse complement strand
TGACGGCCTAGGCCAGGGGTCGGCAACCCAAAATGTTCAAAGAGCCATATTGGCCCAAAAAAACAAAAACCATACCTGTCTGGAGCCGCAAAAATCTAAAAGCCTTATATAAGGCAACATAGACTGTCAATACATAAGCTGTATGTCTACTATTAAAATGACTAAGTAGGCTACAAATACAAAATGAACATTCATGATTAAATGTTTATTTTCCCTGCAGCGCATCCTTGAGAGAATTACGCACCACGTGACTACTGATGTACCTATTGCTGCTTCAAGTTTAGCCTAACTCCCATTACAATATTATAGTGTTTTGGTTTTTGTTGCACTGGTTTTAGGTCTCAAGAACAAAAAAGTGCATAGCCTCATGCTATTCTCAGCCCGTGTGGAAATTAAATGTTCTCTTCAACGTCAATAACAATAGAACTTACTGTTCAATAACAATCAACAGAGCGCAAAAAACAGCAGCCTGTCGTTAAAAAGCAGCTTTTGCAATTATAAAAATAAAACGGCTGCCTTTTGAAAAGGTAAGTCAAATGCCAAGTCAGTGCAAACGAGAAAAATAAATAAAACAATCTTTTAATTATCTCCCTTACTCAGCGTCAGAGATTAAATAAATTACAATCGCAAGGAGTAACGCAGTTTGCGATTGAAAAACAGCTGGCTTAAAAATTCATCAGTCAGTCGAAAGACAGATAAACTTCGATTTCTATGTATTATCCTCGTCTCAAGTTCGCAAATGCCACGAAGTCTGCAACTGTCAAACGCAGCAGCATCCTTCTCTCCCCCCCTCAGCTACAGACACGTAGGCTACATCATCGGACCTTGCACCTTGCAAATAATCACTGTTGAGTGTGTGATCGTGATAGCCTGACACGTCAGACTATATCATAAGAATGTATAGTCTGAAGACCACTGATAGACTGTACCTCAATGGAGGGGCGGGTGATTGCGTTGTCTTTCAAACTGCCTCTCCACGTAATAGGCTAGCGTTCCGGCCAGTGGTACCAGCTGGTATATCAAACTTTTCCCGTAGCCCGTCGGTAACACGGCAAAGACATCTTTTTCAGAACGAAAAACTTCAGTGCACTTTCTTGTTTCACTTTCAAAGAAAATGACAAGTGCAATTCGTCCAAAACTAAAGCCAAAGACGATTCCGCTCTGGTTTGAGCAGGGCTGTCATCATTGTACAAAGCCCGCCTTACGATTTCCTGTACACATACCGCGCTGTGATTGGTTATCCGCCTCCAGAGGAAGGCTAAAACGGGTTTCTATCAGTGGCCTCTAGACGTACCTCTGTGCAAATTCAAATTTGCTACCACTAGGGGTACGTCTAGAGTCTAGGCTATGATCGTGATGGGCGTCTTTGAACTCTCTCAGGGATGAGAAGTGGGAGAGCGTGCCTCGCTCTATCCCTGACTGTCAGCTTGCGCTGGAATGATAAAAACGGCTTCCAGCATTTGAAGCGCAAATTTCTTAAACATCAAATAAAATGAAATATATTTACAACTACACACATTTTTACAACATAAGAATGTTTGTGTCATGTTTACCCCCTAAGAAACCATATTAAAAAAAAAAAAAAAAAGTTATTTTTCCATTTTCACACATTTTTGCAAAACCTCCATTGAGCCATTACGGGGGTGCTAAAGAGCCGCGTGCGGCTCAAGAGCCGCGGGTTGCCGACCCCTGGCCTAGGCCCTGGCCCTGGAGAGAGCCAAGCCTACCATGATCGATGTGGGCTAGCTAATGAATAGACCTAGCAGGAGTAGGAGGACATTTCACTTTGTTTCTATAAACTAAAAGTGAAAACAAAGGTCAGAAGTGAGGAGTGAGCTGTGTGGCTCTGATGTAAAATTAGATGGTCTTTGATATGTTTTGCCCTCAACGGTGTCTTCCAGGCAGCGCTGCCTTCAAGGCACTACTCCGCTCAGTTTAGGGTTAGGATGAGGGTTGAGGTGGTTAGGGTTAGGAATAGGGTGAGGGTAGTGCCTTTTAGGCTGTGGTGCCTGGAAGGTGCCGTTGGTGGCAAAAAAAAACACCATTGATCAATTTAGACTACCCAGCACCAGGGCCGGATTAATGTATGGTTTTTATGGGCGGGGCCCAGGGTCCATCAATTTCAAGGGGTCCTTTCTGCCCCAGCATTACTTAAGACGAAAATTAATATTGAACAATTATTTATTCTCCTAAAGTTGTCTGAAATATGAGCATAAAGGAACACGTGAATATGAGAATGCAACCTCAGCATGGGACATCAGATAAGATGTGTCTTCCCATCTGAGGGAGTTCCCCCTCCCAAATGAGTTGGTTTGGTCCGATCGTCTTTTTGGAGCGGTAGAATCAAATAGTCGCTTGACAAGGCTCACGGAGCTCTTCAATCTGGCATGATAGGCTCACGAATTCGAGGTCATTCAAAACATAGGCTACATCATATGATTGACAATGGATTCAACTAAAATATGTTTAGGCTAAGCCTAATCATATGCCATATTAAGTTTGGCTTGTAAATATAGATTTGCGTGATGATGCTTTTTGAGGTTTGATCATTGGCGCACAGCTCTCTCCACTCGCTCACACACTGCTCAAGTTGAATTTGGACTTTGACACTGACAGAATACAGAATAGGCCCATATCCAAAGCCTATAATCAGAAAATAAATCTGCGCGGTGCGTACACTCGGACATGCTTAAACACAGCCTAAAGAAGGATGTTCGGAAAGTTCTGTTATAGAGATAGCCTATACTGTATATGCGACAGCTACAATTATACAATTATGCAGGACTTAAATCCAACTGCAACGACCAATTTGTCAAATGAGAATGTAAGAATTAAAAACATTATCATGTAGGTTCGAGGGATTCTTTCCCAATAATTTATTTTAAGTAGCCTAAGTTAATAGCGCAATCCCGCGCTATTTCAGACAGAGAGTGATTTCAAAGACAAAAACAAAGCTCCCATACTTCATTCTATTTATTAACTACGAATCTGATTGGAGGTTTCACCTCTAATGTTGGTCAATGATATTTTTTTCTGGATGCTGGTAGACGTCGCGCACACATGACATGAGATCCACAACGCACCTCCTGCCGCCTTTCATTGTCAACCCATCGGTCCTATATTGACTTGCCTGAAATAACGGTGAAATACCAGTCAAGACCACAAAAAATGTATTGTATACCATATAGTGTGCGTGATCGTTCTCACACACAGTGCACCCATGCACGATCCGCACGAGGCCATAGCTCAAAATCTCCTTGCGTTTTGCTTTACATATCGGTCTGCTCACTTATCCGCCTATTTGCGAACCCACCCGCTTTAAACGAAAATGAAAGCGTTCCAGGAGCAGTTTGTGGTTCATTCTGTCACCGTGAAACGATTCGGAAGAGACAGTCATTCTTAATAATTTCACCAAGCATTACAATTATATGTCAACAAGGGAATAATTGTGATTGCCTTCTTAAAACATTTTTTCTAGGCTACTGGTTGGAGGAGCTTTTGGAAAGCCACTTCTCACAACAATGGGAAATAGGTCTCTAGCTATTGGGAGTAGGCCTATACACTTTTTTAAAACGGTATAAATGGTAATGCAAAATTATAAACCATATAGGCCAACTTAGACTACCCTATATAATGGATATCTGCTGCTTACAATAGTTTTCTTGGGTTTTCTCAAGTGCTCACAAGAAAATGACAGAATAGAATGTCTCTTAGGTGTCATATTTATTGGCCTTGAAATTTCAATATTAAAAATACGCATATACTCAGGGTTCGAGTTAGGTGGGAGCCAGTGGGAGCTGAGCTCCCATAGAGAGAGGTCTGGCTCCCATGAAAGCAGCAAACTCAAACATCTGTGGGGGCTCTGACAATACAATAGTATAATATTTTACTGACAAATAAAGTTATCATAAGCGGGGATCAAACCGAGCTATGGGAGGTGGAACCTTTTTATGGAGTTGCGAGCGCGCCAAGCGCTTGTTACAGGGGTGTTTTTGATCATCTTTTCTTTTTGTGTTATTGCCTTATTGGCATGCTGTTATTATGTTCTCTGATGATAAAGGGGCACGGTATGCTTGCGCAGTTGCAATGTATAGGTTGTAAACATAAATCAATGTCTTAATTGATTGTAAACCATGATTTGGTTGTGACCAATAGTTACCGTGCGTAACAGTCGGGGTTTGCCTCTGACGCGAGAGGATCTAATGATGGTATGTTATATTGCCTAGTTTGTGGGCCTTGCCCCTGATTATTTTCAGTTTGATCAGTGTTTTGTTTGTTTAGTTTGTTTGTTAATTTGTTATGTTATGCACAACGCCGGTGGCATAATATAAAATAAAAGAAAGACGTCTGCATTATTCCGTTTCCATGCCTTGAGTCTACCACTCGCCGGACACACTCCGTTACAATGCCACTGAAAATGTGGCCGCTTGCTTGTTTCGGTTTCAGCCTACTTCAATAAAGCCAAGCATAGGCCTACTGTAGCTCCAGATAGTAAGATAATGCGCGGCTCTCCCTAGGTCAACCTCTCTCCTAGATATTGCTTTAGCCAGGCTATTCCGATCATGCTGCGCATGATGTAAACTTAATTGAGGATTT
This sequence comes from Sardinella longiceps, assembly GCA_027497455.2. Taxonomy (NCBI): domain Eukaryota; kingdom Metazoa; phylum Chordata; class Actinopteri; order Clupeiformes; family Clupeidae; genus Sardinella; species Sardinella longiceps. The sequence goes on along the minus strand of JAODXP020000019.1, from coordinate 34,301,421 downwards.
CGCGCAAGTAGCATATTCACCGAAATTAATAAGTGCCAGTTCACCGTTATGCATAACATTCAGCCAGAGGTCCGGGAGAGAGAGATAGAGAGAGACATTGTGAACTTCTCACATTGTAAGGTCAGTGCTTGCTTCCCATTACATTCAAAAGTCCGCAAAGCCTTTACCGAACTCATGCGCAGTTGCGCAGACTGGAGAACGAAAAAAAAAAAAAAAAAATATACTATCAAGCTATGGGGGGCCCATCGAAAAAATGTGCCCAGGGTCCTTTGACATGTTAATCCGGCCCTGCCCAGCACCCCTGGCCACAATTAGGCCTACTTTTACCACATCAAAATCATTTGTCTCTCAGTTTACTGAAATGCTGCAATGTTGAAGGGAAGCGCCTGCACATGAATATCACTTTTTCAAGTTTGGTTTGTCACACATTGCTGTCGCGAGAGAGTTTTTTAAATGTAACAAATGCAGTTTAAATATGTTTGAGAATGTTGTCTTTTTAAAGGAATCCGGAGTGAATCAACACGTAGCCATGTTGTTATTGTTGCTCTATGCCCCAGCAGTAAGGCCCATTCTCAGGAGCAGAAGTCCACGTTGACCCTGTGAAGAATGAGCTCCTACACCAACTGGGCCTTGCCTGGCGTGGCCGAGCACCAGGCTGCCCACCTGGATCCATACCAGCACCAACTGCAGGGCCAGAGCAGAGATGTTTACCAGAGGCAGATGAATCTGACCTTTGACCCAGCAAACCTGCCTCGTGTCACCCCCATCAATCCTGGTATGTCCAGAGCTACTGTAGTGTTAGTGTATGCAGAGCCCTCTTGCTTATCAATCAGGCGTCTGTTTTCTAAAGACATAGTTCTGTCAGGTTCACTAAAGTCAAAAATAGGAGCCATGAATGCAGTCATTTATGTTTGGTGGTATGGCCCTGTTCTGGGGAACTACCTGCCCATCCATGTGCATACATAGAACCAGAGGCAGGGAGAGGTAAGCAAGAACCCTCCATGGGGTACAGAACAGAGTAGGCAACAACGACATTAATGTCATGTTATGAATGACATTAATGTTGTTGAGGAGGAGGTGGTAATTCGGCTGGCAGGGGAAAAGCACGGAATGGCAGAGGGGTGCAGCTTTAAATATGGCACTCTACGCAGAAATCAGCTGGGCAATTAGCTTAATTAGGATCACCTGCTACAGGCATGAGTTTGACGTCTGTGCCCTGCCAAAACTTTTGTTTTAACCATTGTTTTTTTGCCCTCTTTGTTTTTATGCCCTCATCTGTTTTAAATCCCAGAATTTCGACTGGCCATGGTATTTCTGGAAAGTCAGTTTGATATTTTTGTGGACAAAGTCAGGGAATATCAGAAAAGTTTGCTACTACAGTATTATGTAGTCATCCCTAAAAATTATATTTATTTTGTTTTTATTTTGATGTTTTGTTTGTTTCAGCTCTGCATCCAGGTTGTACAGTATATTGTGCAATTGTCACTAGAGAAGTTGATGGAAATTATACTTTTTAGTCTGAGAAGGTCATGGGAAATAGTTTGACCCTGTAGCTCTCTTTCTCTCTCCATTTGTGTGGTCCATCCCTCTTGCATCTTTTCTTGCCTCATAGTTCAACTTGTTTATTGGTCTGGTGTCTCTCATAACAAGGCTCATTATCATTATTATCATCATCAGACAGTTGGAATTATGCTTAACTTGAAAGTTCCACACAGTGTTATTGGTTCTTTTTTGTTCATTCTGTGTGCACATCTCTCGACTACTTGCCCCATTACCTATCTCTGGGACCAGGCTACCTGCACCCTTACCCACCCTTCCCGATCAGGGCCTACGAAGAGACTGTAGCACTGGGGGACCGGCACACTGTCTACACCCCTCAGCAGGTGCACCAGTGGCCGGCAGCCACAATGGCCACCCAGAGACCAGGGGTGCGTTTCCCGTACAACGATGGATGTTAGCATTCTACCATCAAAGTACGATGTTCGTGGGAACTAGGTAGGTGCTCAGCTATGGGTGTTTCCCAAAAAACGCCTACCAACATGGTAGACTACTATGTAAGTTTCTACCATGTTGGTATGTACCACCATAGTTCCTACGGCTACGACCATGTTTGCAGATGTTTTCGGAAGTGTTCGGAGACAATTCGGGCGCATTCGCGGTAGGAAGCATGCCAGTCCCGTTTATACATTTATGTTGATATAGTCAGTTAATAACGGCGGTTACATGAACCTGTGATCAATATAAGATTCAATTAAGTCATATGCCAAAAGTGGTCTAGTTTATCTTCACCTTCGAGTGAAAATACAAGAAATAATAACGACAGGAAATTATATTGGCAAGTAGTCTAATTAGATGTGAGCAACCTTCCTCTACGTGCAGCAGGTGGCCTAGTGGGTTAAGCGCACAGCTTTGACTCACATTCATTAGAGCAGTCGAAGGTTCAATGCCAGGTGATTGTTACAGAATATCTTCTATCTCTGTGTCTAAATTATTATATTTAAAACAATACAAGACAAATAAACTGAAATTATTATCCATTTGCTTGGGCATATTTTACGCATTAGTGCCTATAACAATTCGCCTGTCCCCGCTTGTTCCATGCAATATTATCTTTGCATTTGAACGTCTACCGATTGATAACACTCACATTAACAACGAAACCATCTAATTTCCTAATTGAATAGGCCTGCCATTACACCTGTTATCACCAATAATCACCACCTGGAAACTTTCTCCAAATGAAAATTCTTCCTAAATAATAAAGGAGAGGACAACAGAAACAAATCCCACACACGTTGACAGGTGGTTTTGAACTCGCAGGAATCACCGTTGTACGCCTCAAAGGCGCACTGGCTTATCCATTTACGCCACCAGTTATCTCAATACACTTTTTATCTCTTGCCTAATTTAAATCATGAAAATACTCAAGGAGACTAACGTGGCCTATAATATTAATAATTAACAGGAAATCACATTGTCAGTATATAACCAAGTCTTACTCATCATTGAAGTGTTTTTAATCAACAATTTCGTTATCTCCAAATTTACCCAACTATGGTATGTTCAACGCCCTCTGTTGACTACAGTGTTGTAGTAAGATACTAACTTGTTACGGGAGGTGAAGAGCTCTCGTAGGTACGGATCAAGTTACGATGTTGTTTACGATATAGCGCAGGAACCATGATTTCGAGAAACAAGGACATAGTAGCTACGTACATCGTAACATGGAGGTTTCACCTCCATAGTATGGACGAGCATTTTGGGGAACACCTCTCTCGTAGTTTCATGGTTCCCACGATGTTGGTAAGCCCCAGTTAGCCCGTAAATAGCTCGTAAATGTTTGGGAGACGCACCCCAGAGCGACTGCACCACAACCAGTCCCTCCCCATGCCCTACTTTTTTGCACCACAAGGTGAGGCACACACACACACACACATGCACACACTCACTTGCAAAACTGACTACAGTAATTTCCCGCATATAAGCTGCATTGTGTATAAGCTGCAGGACAGTTTTTTATACAAGTTAAAAAAAAAAAAAAAACATATTAACACCACATTAACTTCCCCTCTGTTTTAACCTCATAGCGGAAGAAATTTTGCAAAATCAATGTATAAGCCGCGGCTAATAGTCGGGAAATTACGGTAAAGATGAACAATTTTCTGCTTTGTCTGTATTGAGGTCCAATCGCAGGCAAAAGCCTTTTTTGCATTGCTTGCATGCTACAGTTGGCACAGAGAGGGATTCCCATGATTAAATTTTGGTGGTGATCACTGATCTGGAACAACATTGTTTTATGTCTCCTAGAGCCTTACAAGTCATTTATGAAATTTAGAATGCATGTGTAAAAAAAGGCTGCTGATTGGCTCCCCAATCAAGACCATCTCTAATCAGCACTACATGCTATAAAGCTGGCTGGCACCTGAAGTGAGACGAATGCTATTTCACCATGGATCATGTGGTGTTACATTCAAACTATAAAGAGATTCAAGAGAAAGCTACATATTTAGTGCATGCATGAGGTAAACTAGCCTGCCGATGCCATCCTACGTACCTCCGCTAAGCATTTTATCTCCACACGTAGTCTGGAATAAACCCCCCTTCCCACCTTTCCCTCGGTTACTCTACGGTTTAGCCAATCAGCACACAGTTTAGAGCGATGTCACAAAATTTTGTAGTCCTACAGGATAGGGACGCGTTTGTTATTCTCTCCCCCACTTTCGAATTACATTCACAAAATTGGTACATGACATTAGCATCCATGTTCTTGAGTATTTTTTGACACTACGATGTCAAAATCGGTCAGAACTTGCGATAATACTGTTAATGCTGAAAGCGAAAGTTGTAGGCGTGAGAGCCAGGCGATGCACTACATTCTTTCTGTAGTGCATTATCAGACAGACAACACAAGACAGGGAATAAGTAGACTTGTACTACAGCAGTAGAACATATAAATAAAAGAATTGGCAGCAGAGAAAGAAAAAGTCAACTGGAGAGGCATCATGTAGGCTACAGTATCTGCAGTGGAGCTCAATGGACAGAGGGGTGATGTTGTAATTTAAAACTGATTGAAGACCGGATGTGCCAAACAAGTAGTGGTTTCACAACACAAGCTATGGTCTGTAGTATTAGCTTGTTGAGTTAGTTAGCTATAGACAGATATTTCTTCTTTTGAATAATACAAAAGACAGACAGAGGCAGACATGTTCTGTGAATGTTAACTGGTCATCAGTCACCCCCTCAAGTTACTTGCTACCTGAGGAGAAAGACATGTTATGATGTTTTGGGTGGCTTGGCTGGGAAGACCAGTGCTTTGGTTTAGGAGAGGTTTGAGGTAGTGCAGTTTAATCCAATGAGTTTTGCCCTTGCCGGTAATCCTCCACTCCACTGTAATTATAAACTGCTCATTCATCCTCACTTCCCCTCAAGCTAGTGTGTGGTGAGTGTTGAGTGTTCTGGTAAATATTGCTGCTGTGCATTACTGTGGGTTCTATGCACTGGCGATGCTTAACAAGGTACTGCTTGACATTGATTTTACAAATATTCATTAGAGAGGATTTTCACTGTGATATACAGACTTAGCAGCCTGACAAGCCATCACATAAAATGGTTAGTCTGGCCACGAGTGATAGATTGTTAAAACCAATCAGTGCAACTACATTACCAAGCCGATTCAAACAACGCTAAGGCCACCCAAGGACTCCCGACACTACCGATGTCTGAGTACAACCTATGGCTGATAGCTAGATGTACACACTGAGCAAATTCAATTCGCTACCGCTAGAGTACGTCTAGGCTTCAGAATTTCACTAGTTCGCCCTTATGAGTGCTTGGTGTAACATGAGTGTGTGTTTGGCTTGGCATCTGGCCTTGGTCCTGGAGTGGTAGAGGCAGAGATAGCGGAGAATGATGTCCACTTGCACCCCCTATGGGTATAAAGGGGTATTAGAGTAGAGTTACTAGTGAAATGGAATAGTAAGGGGAGGGGGAGGGATCATTTGTGGCGCCGGGGCATATGATGTGAAGGTGAGCAGCCGGGAGACAGATAAGTAGATGACGGTCAATCATCCTACGGGCTCCTTCTGAACTATGTTTAGAACAACATAAAATGCTCTCTGTTTTACGGTGGTGTTCCACCTAGGAGAGGTGCAAAACACACACGCACACGAAAAACTCACTCTCATACACACAAAAACACACACATGTATGTACACACAGGGTGTGATTTGCCGGGGGGGGATGGCTCAGATTTCCCCACTTCTGGTTTTGGTATCCCTGCCTCTGCTTGAATAATTTTTATCTCCGGTGGGGATAACATTTATCCCCCCTTGATATCTCATGACAGTATGCAAGCCATGTGATGTGACTAAAGAACATCTAGCGCGCATAAACAAGTGGATTATAAGATTTAAAAAATGTGTCCTGTTTCCTGATTGCGTGCGTGACAACTGGCGAACTTTGCCGTGAACTTCAGCCTATGCGCAGGTGTTTTTTTTCTCACTGGAAAGACTAAAGCTGGGAAAACGAAAGGAAACTTCATGATGTTATCACATTGCTTGAACAACTTTGTGCAAAGGAAAATGAACTGTTTGTCATGAGCATAATTTAAGTTTGATATGAAATGCGTGTACTGTCAATGTATCAGGCAAAATATCCTTCTGAATCGCGGGGGATGACAATTTTAGGTCATTCAGCCAGTAGTGGAAAATGACCAAGAAATGGCATAATCTAGGCAAAATGCTTCAACAATACCCAAGGAAGGCCTAGCTGGTCCTATTTGCATTGCCTATTTTTTCATGTTCAATGCCCTGGCTTTCCTCACATTTGCAAAAACCAAATTGTTTAGGTTACCTTCTCCAGCGCCCTAAACCGTGCATACCATTGGATCGAATGACTTGGGTCAACACATCTCTGAGATATCAAAGTAATTTGGCTATTGTCGGCAACATTGAACAATGTAATCTGCAGCTCTTTACTTAACTATTTAACGCACAGTAAGCAGCAGGAGGGTTAAGTCTGAACGAGAGAGTTTCTAAATTTTGTGAAAAATGTTGCGCTCTACATGCAGCAGTCACAGGAACTACAGTAGGGCCCAGTGGGGGGGGGGCATTTACTAGGCATTTTAGTGTCTAGTAATGACGTCACCAACGCAATGCCGTTTCAGAATCATCCCCCCCTCTGATTTTTTCATAAATCACACCCTGCAGAAACACACAATGCAATATTACTAATATTTACATTCTCTGTCCTACTTGCTCCACCTCATTATTTTTTGTTACACACACACACACACACACAGCAACACTCTCACTGTCATACACACAGACACATGTACACAGTCACACACACATGAACATTGTTCTAACATTACTGTAACATGTACTGCTACCACGTCTCCATCTCAATATGACACACATCCTAAAACAAAAATATTTTTTTCCTGTTTGTTGTCAATGTCAATTTTTGTAATATTTGTTTGCAGGTGTTGTACCACATCTCTCAGACATGAGGATTGTGCTGCTGGGATTCATAAAAGGAGGGAAGAGTTCATCAGGAAACACCATCCTGGGCAGAGAGAAGTTTGAGACTGCAAGGAGAACAGCTGAGTGTGTGAAGAGAGAAGGAGAAAGAGCAGGGAGACACATCACTGTAGTGGAGGCACCAGGATGGTTTTGTAACGGCACTGTAGAGCAAACTCCTGAACGTGATAAACGAGAGATTGTCCTCAGTGTGTCTCTGTGTCCTCCAGGACCCCATGCTCTACTCCTGGTCATTGATGAGAGAAGGTCATTCACAGAGACAGACAGAAGAGCAGTGCAGGAACACATGGAGCTTCTGGGTGAGAGAGTCTGGAGTCACACTATAGTGCTGTTCACCAATGGGGACTGTCTGGGAGACACAAGCATTGAGCAGCACATTGAGAGTGGAGGAGAGGCTCTGCAGTGGGTTGTAGAGAAATGTGGGAACAGGTATCATGTTGTAGACAATAAGAAGAGGAATGGTGGCCAGGTGACAGAACTGCTGGAGAAGATAGAAGAGATGGTGGGAGGAAATAGTGGCCATTTGTTTGATTTTGACAGAACTATTTCTAGAAAACTCCAAGAGAAGAAGAATGAAGAAGAGAGAAGAGCAGAGGAGAGGAAGATGAAGGTGCAGCTGTGGAGAGAGAATTTCAGATCATCAGCAGGTGAGAGACATACACACATACAGTATTTTATCGTCTCTGTAACCACGCACACGCACACACACTCCCTTTCTGTCCATATAGAAACATACAGTATTTTCTCCTGTTTTCACACACACAAGTGTAGTCTTGTTAACAGTGACTGTCGTCAAATCTCTCATTCTCAAAGTACATGAATGCATATCTTTAACTAACACACACACACACACACACACACACACACACACACACACACACACACACACACACACACACACACAAGCATGTGAAATTGTAATTGGCAGTTGTGAACTAACATGTACTGCTACAAGATTTCCTTCCTTTTCACAATATAAGCAACAGCTCCTAAAACACAAAGGGTTTTTATTGTTGCCAGTGTAAATTATTGCGACATTCAGTACAACATGTTTCACAGACTGCTGTAATATTTGTTTGCAGGTGTTGTACCACATCTCTCAGACATGAGGATTGTGCTGCTGGGATTCATAAAAGGAGGGAAGAGTTCATCAGGAAACACCATCCTGGGCAGAAAGGAGTTTGGTACTGTAGGGAGAACAGCTGAGTGTGTGAAGAGAGAAGGAGAAACAGCAGGGAGACACATCACTCTAGTGGAGGCACCAGGATGGTTTTATAACGGCACTGTTGGGCTAACTCCTGACCGTGATAAACGAGAGATTGTCCTCAGTGTGTCTTTGTGTCCTCCAGGACCCCATGCTCTACTCCTGGTCATTGATGAGAGAAGGTCATTCACAGAGACAGACAGAAGAGCAGTGCAGGAACACATGGAGCTTCTGGGTGAGAGAGTCTGGAGTCCCACTATAGTGCTGTTCACCAATGGGGACTGTCTGGGAGACACAAGCATTGAGCAGCACATTGAGAGTGGAGGAGAGGCTCTGCAGTGGCTTGTAGAGAAATGTGGGAACAGGTATCATGTTGTAGACAATAGGAAGAGTGATGGTGGCCAGGTGACAGAACTGCTGGAGAAGATAGAAGAGATGGTGGCAGGAAACAGTGGCCATTTGTTTGATTTTGACAGACATATTTCTAGAAAACTACAAGAGAAGAAGAATGAAGAAGAGAGAAGAGCAGAGGAGAGGAAGATGAAGGTGAATCTGTGGAGAGAGAATCTCAGATCATCATTAGGTGAGAGATATACACACATACAGTATTTTATCGTCTCTGTAACCACACACACACACACATGCACACAGTCCCTTTCTGTTCATATAGAAACATACAGTATTTTGTCCTGTCTTCACACCACAAGTGTAGTGTTGTTAACAGTGACTGTCGTCAAATCTCTTTCTCAAAGTACATGAATGCATAATCTTTAACACACACACACACACACACACACACACACACACACACACACACACACACACACACACACACACACAAGCATGTGAAATTGTAATTGGCAGTTGTGAACTAACATGTACTGCTACAAGATTTCCTTCCTTTTCACAATATAAGCAACAGCTCCTAAAACACAAAGGGTTTTTATTGTTGCCAGTGTAAATTATTGCGACATTCAGTACAGCATGTTTCACAGACTGCGGTGATATTTGTTTGCAGGTGTTGTACCACATTTCTCAGACATGAGGATTGTGCTGCTGGGAAACAGAAATGGAGGGAAGAGTTCATCAGGAAACACCATCCTGGGCAGAGAGGAGTTTGGTACTGTAGGGAGAACAGCTGAGTGTGTGAAGAGAGAAGGAGAAACAGCAGGGAGACACATCACTCTAGTGGAGGCACCAGGATGGTGGAAGAACTTCACTGTAGAGGAAACTGCTGAACGTGATAAACGAGAGATTGTCCTCAGTGTGTCTCTGTGTCCTCCAGGGCCCCATGCTCTACTCCTGGTCATTAATGTGAATGAGTCATTCACAGAGACAGACAGAAGAGCAGTGCAGGAACACATGGAGCTTCTGGGTGAGAGAGTCTGGAGTCACACTATAGTGCTGTTCAGCTATGGGGACTGTCTGGGAGACACAAGCATTGAGCAGCACATTGAGAGTGGAGGAGAGGCTCTGCAGTGGCTTGTAGAGAAATGTGGGAACAGGTATCATGTTTTAGACAAGAAGAAGAGTGATGGTGGCCAGGTGACAGAGCTGCTGGAGAAGATAGAAGAGATGGTGGCAGGAAGTAGTGGCCATTTGTTTGATTTTGACAGAAATATTTCTAGAAAACTCCAAGAGAAGAAGAATGAAGAAGAGAGAAGAGCAGAGGAGAGGAAGTTGAAGGTGACGCTGTGGAGAGAGAATCTCAGATCATCAGCAGGTGAGAGATACAGTATATGCATATACAGTATTGTCTAGTTTCTGTGACAACACACACACACACACACTTGTGCACACACTCCTTCTCTGTTCATATGGGAACACACACATAGCATTGTGTCCTCTCTTCACACACACATGCGTAGTGTTTTTAACAGTGACTGTCGTCAAATCTCTCATTCTCAAAGTACATGAATGCATATATTTAAAACACACACACACACACACACACACACACACACACACACACACACACAAGCATGTGAAATTGTAATTGGCAGCTGTGAACTAACATGTACTGCTACAAGATTTCCTTCCTTTTCACAATATAAGCAACAGCTCCTAAAACACAAAGGGTTTTATTGTTGCCAGTGTAAATTATTGCGACATTCAGTACAACATGTTTCACAGACTGCTGTAATATTTGTTTGCAGGTGTTGTACCACATCTCTCAGACATGAGGATTGTGCTGCTGGGAAACAGAAATGGAGGGAAGAGTTCATCAGGAAACACCATCCTGGGCAGAGAGGAGTTTGGTACTGTAGGGAGAACAGCTGAGTGTGTGAAGAGAGAAGGAGAAACAGCAGGGAGACACATCACTCTAGTGGAGGCACCAGGATGGTGGAAGAACTTCACTGTAGAGGAAACTGCTGAACGTGATAAACGAGAGATTGTCCTCAGTGTGTCTCTGTGTCCTCCAGGACCCCATGCTCTAGTCCTGGTCATTAATGTAATTGAGTCATTCACAGAGACAGACAGAAGAGCAGTGCAGGAACACATGGAGCTTCTGGGTGAGAGAGTCTGGAGTCACACTATAGTGCTGTTCAGCTATGGGGACTGGCTGGGAGACACAAGCATTGAGCAGCACATTGAGAGTGGAGGAGAGGCTCTGCAGTGGGTTGTAGACAAATGTGGGAACAGGTATCATGTTGTAGACAATAAGAAGAGTGATGGTGGCCAAGTGACAGAACTGCTGGAGAAGATAGAAGAGATGGTGGAAGAAAACAGTGGCCATTTGTTTGATTTTGACAGAAATATTTCTAGAAAACTCCAAGAGAAGAAGAATGAAGAAGATAGAAGAGCAGAGGAGAGGAAGTTGAAGGTGACGCTGTGGAGGGAGAATCTCAGATCATCAGCAGGTGAGAGATATACGCACATACAGTATTGTCTCGTTTCTGTGACAACACACACACACACACACTCACACAAACGCGTGCACACACACACACACACACTTATGCACACACTCCTTCTCTGTTCATATGGGAACACACACATAGCATTGTGTCCTCTCTTCACATACACAAGCGTAGTGTTTTTAACAGTGACTGTCGTCAAATCTCTCATTCTCAAAGTACATGAATGCATATATTTAAAACACACACACACACACACACACACACACACACACACACAAGCATGTGAAATTGTAATTGGCAGTTGTGAACTAACATGTACTGCTACAAGATTTCCCTCCTTTTCACAATATAAGCAACGGCTCCTAAAACACAAAGGGTTTTTATTGTTGCCAGTGTAAATTATTGCGACATTCAGTACAGCATGTTTCACAGACTGCGGTGATATTTGTTTGCAGGTGTTGTACCACATCTCTCAGACATGAGGATTGTGCTGCTGGGAAACAGAAATGGAGGGAAGAGTTCATCAGGAAACACCATCCTGGGCAGAGAGGAGTTTGGTACTGTAGGGAGAACAGCTGAGTGTGTGAAGAGAGAAGGAGAAACAGCAGGGAGACACATCACTCTAGTGGAGGCACCAGGATGGTGGAAGAACTTCACTGTAGAGGAAACTGCTGAACGTGATAAACGAAAGATTGTCCTCAGTGTGTCTCTGTGTCCTCCAGGACCCCATGCTCTACTCCTGCTCATTAATGTGAATGAGTCATTCACAGAGACAGACAGAAGAGCAGTGCAGGAACACATGGAGCTTCTGGGTGAGAGAGTCTGGAGTCACACTATAGTGCTGTTCAGCTATGGGGACTGGCTGGGAGACACAAGCATTGAGCAGCACATTGAGAGTGGAGGAGAGGCTCTGCAGTGGGTTGTAGAGAAATGTGGGAACAGGTATCATGTTGTAGACAATAAGAAGAGTGATGGTGGCCAGGTGACAGAACTGCTGGAGAAGATAGAAGAGATGGTGGCAGGAAGTAGTGGAGTGTGGAACATAAAGGATTCCTCTCATAGTAAGTGGTGGTTTTACATCTGCTGAGTTTCATTCAGTCACTTCAATGTGTTTTGAATTTTTAGTATAATCTGATGTTGAAGTATATCAGTTGCAGTTAGTATACAGTCATTTTTTATTTAAACATTTAACACAGTAACAATCTAACATCCCATGTATACAGTAATCAATTAGTCTTAAAAAAGTTTGTAGTCTAGTGAGTATTAAAATTACTTGTGGTTTATGTACATGTATGTTTGTTCATAGGGTGATGAGATTTAATGAAAAAGCAATGTCACATGATATTGTGGGAAACTTACCACTCACACTGATCATTATGCAAGCAAAATATTTATTAAAGATCAAGAGATTACAACGTTTCGGTCTTAAACCTTCATCAGGTAAATTACAATGTTTCGGCCTTAGACCTTCATCAGATAAATTTGATGAAGGTCTAAGACCGAAACTTTGTAATTTCTTAATCCATGCTTTGCAGTTGTAGGTTGAGTGGATTAACTTGATGCAAATATTGAGATTCAAGTTGGATGGAAACACGCGTACCTTCACATTTACTGCATTTCTCTCCATCAATGTTGTCCTGGTGGCATTATGCAAGTCTCTTGATTAGTGCATGTTCCCTTTATTCACATTACACAGTTGATGGAAACACATGATTTGAATATTCTAGAGAGAAATTTCTATTTGGAATACATACTTTGTACGTTGGATGGAAACCTTGATACTGCCAAAAATGCAAAATCATTTGAAATATTCAGTAAGACCAGTATAACAGCACAGGAAGAGTGATATGGGGCAGGAATCACAATTTTGTAGCATACTGTAGCATGAGATATGTACTGTGTAATATTTTTATGATTTATCTTTTCTTAGTCTTAGAAGGAAAAGCTCCATTGGAGGTTGCAACTACCAAACCCTTAAATGGAAAGTGCTTTGGACCTGGTGCCTATGAAGCAGTTTATAAAGGACCAAAACAGGTCACTCCTGCTATAGAAGGCAATTCAATGACTGCACAAGAGTTTACTCTATCCAGGTGAGAGTATAGTCTATTGTCTTACTGTATTAAATTTGGACATAAATGGCTTTTTATCTCACACGTAATCTAAAGATAGATCATTTACATCATAAAATGTCACTACTGTGAAAATTCTTATCTTGTGGAGGAATTATGGTGAGTTGGCACAATCTTCTGTGCTGCACAGAATTAATGCATATTACTCTCTTCTTGTGTCTCTACAGTGATCTGACTGCCAGTGTCCTGACAAAAGACCACTTCAGATGTTCAGTGTGTACAGAAGTGCTGAAGGACCCAGTCTCCATCCCCTGTGGACACAGTTACTGCAGGCAGTGCATCACCTCATACTGGGCCCAGCCTAACCATGCTGGACTCTATGCCTGTCCCCAGTGCTCACACACATATAGCTCCTGTCCTGCACTTTACACTAACTCAGCCTTAGCACAGGTGGTCCAGAAACTCCAGCACCTAAGCCCAGTTCTTCCTGCTGACTGCTATGCTGGTGCTGGAGATGTGAGCTGTGATTTCTGCACTGGGAGGAAACTCAGAGCTGTGAAATCCTGTGTGACCTGCATGGTCTCTTACTGTGAGTCTCATGTCAGGCAGCACTACACAGTTCTAGCACTGCAGAGACACACACTGGTGGAGCCCAAGAGACAGGAAGAAAAGTTTAGTCAGCAGCAGGGCCTCAAGATTGAAGACTTGGAATGTGCTGAGATGGAAGAACATTTAAAGCTGGTAAATTATTGCAGTTGTCATCGCTTAAGACATAAACTTTAAGTGCAAAACCCTCTAAGACTATCTTCCGATAAGTGCAAAAATCAAGTTGTTTATTATCATGTCATAGTAATAATTTGACTTTAAGGACTTTGCATTTGGATTCTTTGTATAGTTCACACAGTGTTTTGAACTGGAGGTCTGAATGGCAAGTTACTTTTGTAAGCAGACATCATGATTCTCACACTAATGTCTCTGTTTCCATCTTTCCTCTATGACCAATCTTGAACAGCAGTCCTCTGTACAGTCTTCTGATGTAAATCTGAGGGTCCAACAAGGGACACTGGACCAAAGGTAGTCAGCCCACCAGTCCCCCAATTGAGGCCAATTTAGAAATATCTTAGGCTGCGATCACACCTGGGACGGATTTTCAGCTGGAGGAGCTGCAAGGAGCGTATTCTGCGCTGATTTTCTGCTGAACACGGAGCACAGATTTTCCGCCGGTCCACTGCAGGCGGACAGAGTAGAAAAAAATTCAACTCAGCACGGAAAATCCGCTGACACGTCACTCACATATTGGCTATATTCATGTCATTCTCGACACAGAAAACGCAGTATATTCAAAACCTTCGTCATTACCAAACGTTTTTATGACATATCTAGTGAGATTTATATCTTTACTTTCATAATCTTTGTTCATTCAGTCAATAGACACTTCAGTTACTCAGTTTGATTAGCGAAATGAGGGCTATGCTAAGCGGAGTGAACCTGTGGTTGTCTTAGCAATGGCAAACAAAATCCCCTCCTGAAAAAAATCAGCTCCTTTTATTTTCAACTTTCGTCTTCACCACCTTGCGGATTACAAGCGGAAATCCGCCCCCGGTGTGATCGCGGCCTTAGTTTTTGAAACACAAACTTGCTAAAACAAGAGCCTCTGTCTATGGCTCTGCCTATAACCATTTCATTAGCTAGAACAAATCTAATAAATGCAAGTCACTACTCCATATCAGATAAGATATTTCAAAGGGCAAGGCTGAATTCAGACTGCTACCCAGGTTATATTTGGTACAGTTTTCAGTATGGCTGGACTATGGTAAGTTCATACAGAATGGTCATTGATTTTATGTAATAATAATCATGATATAGATGATGTATTATCTGATTGTAGGCAACAAGGAGATAAGATGTGGGTCTCATCTACCTACTTAAAACCTGAAACCACTAAATAACGAAAATGAAATTGTTAAAATAATTGTACAAGAATGATTTCTGTAGTATTTCTCAATTATTTTATATTGGTTCCGATATCACCCTTGTCTCCTTTACTTTGAAATTCAATGTCTTGTGTTGTCAGATTAAAACTGGAGAAGACAGACTCACCTGCACCCAGCTGTTTGTCCATGAAGTCAATGGAGCAGCCAATAGTTTTCAAACCTGAACTAACTCCAGGTGACTCAAGGTGAGTTTAGTCATGAGTGAAGAGAGGAACATTATGGATTAGATATAGAAAGCATAACTGCAGACAGACTTTGGGTCTCATCACATTACCAATGTCTTTTGTTTTCAGATTGAAACTGGAGAGGACAGACTCACCTGCACCCAGCTGTTTGTCCACGAAGTCAATGGAGCAGCCGATAGTTTTCAAAGGAGAACCAACTCCATGTGACTCAGGGTGAGTTGAGCACTGATGGTGCTGTTGTCACCTGCTGCAGATAATAGTATATAGCCTACTGGCATGCTCCCATCTTATCTCCCATCTCTGCAGAAACAGACAACATAAATGACATTGATATTAAGGTAGATGTAAGACATACAGAGAGTGTTGACTGGATAGCATGCTCAAGTCCCAATGCTCAATGTTGCTTTGAGTCTGTGGGTTCGGACTGAAGTCTAGACCATGCAGAATAACCTTGATTACAGTTGTGTTGATCTTGGGACTGAGGTTTAGGGGAGGTTTAGGTTCAGTTGACTAGCTAGGCTGCTTTGAGGTTATGGAGGTTTGAACCCAGGGTTATATTGAGCTGAATGACCTCATTAAAACATGGAAAAGCATGTACACTTGGTTATTTCTTTAGATGGAATGACATCTCCATTATCTTATGTTTCTCTATTAGGCTGTTTAGACAACGTTTGTATTGTGTGTGACACAACTTCTTGCTTAGTTCTTTACTGTGAGTAACATGAACATGTTCATTGGATTGTCTTTTTCAGCCTAAAATGATGTGTACTTTCTCATTTCTTTGATATTGCTTTATTTTGCAATTTCTTTTTTTTTCTTTTGTCAGATTGAAACTGGAAAGGACAGACTCACCTGCACCCAGCTGTTTGTCAGTGAAGTCAATGGAGCAGCCGATAGTTTTCAAAGGAGAACTAACTCCATGTGACTCAAGGTGAGTTTAGTCAAGAGTTTGTTAAGAGAGGAACATTATGGATTGGCTATAGAAAGCAGAACTGCACAGACAGTCTTTGGGTCTCATCACATTATCAATGTCTTGTGTTGTCAGATTAAAACTGGAGAGGACAGACTCACCTGCACCCAGCTGTTTGTCCATGAAGTCAATGGAGCAGCCGATAGTTTTCAAAGGAGAACCAACTTCAGGTGACTCAAGGTGAGTTTAGTCATGATTTTGTGAAAAATGGAAATTGTAAGATCATGAACTATGTTTTTGTGTTGTACAGAATCATCATTATCTGTGTAGTAATAGATAATGGCATGTAGCCTACTGTAGTTACCCCACTGTAATCTCCACCAAAGTGATTGTGTTTTCCCTGGTGTTAGTCTGTTTGTTTCTTTGTCTGTTTGTGTACGAAATAACTCGAAAAGTACTGCATGAATTTGGATGAAATTGGGACATGGGACAAGGAACAGACGATTGAAATTTGGTGGTAGTCGGTCATCTAGAACACAGTCTGGAATTTATATTGTGTTGTTGGTAATATTGCTTTGGTGTAGGAGTGCTCTGAGTACTTTTCTTCATAACATTTCTTCATATGTAGTGACTTGAATATATTTTTTTCACGTTGGCTAAATTTGAAAATACAGTATATGCTTTCTCCGTTTTTGTGTCAAAGTCCTGCCTACGGGGTACAGGATTAGCGATGTCTATGACACAGTGGGGTCAGAAGGTGGAGGGCAAATGACAATTGAGTTTGATAGACATCAACGTCGTTCAATCACTTTGATAGTAGAGCTGGGCGGTTTGACCAAAATTCAACATCACGTTTTTTTTTTTTTTTTTTTTTCCAGATTTGGTCCGGTTTCACGGTATTTGACGTTTTTTTTTTTTTTCCTTCTTCCCCTGAGTGGTCCCATGCTACTGGTTTCAAGGGGCACCAAGAAAGGGAACATTTATGAAGCAGTGAAAATGTATTTACATTTTTCTTGATATAGGCTATCTCTAAATTAATGTAATTTACATGCACAGTTTCTTATAAATGCAATGCATTCCCTCAATGTAAAACATGAAATAGATGACAGTGCAAAGGAAATTATATTCTAATGTAGAAAGGAGCCGAGGGATCTCCAGACTTCTGTCAGTTTTCAGAGGATGGGACTAAAGTGAAGGAATCACATGGTAGTTGCAGAAAACATGCAGAATCTTTTATTTTCCAAAAAGTGAGGTCCTTTAATGTGCCATGTCTGCAACCTACGATTTGTCTGTGACTGTGACCATCGATAAAAACGATAAAAACTTTGGCATGTCAGAATTTTAGGGGAATCGCAATGATGTATGGAATGTTGACATCAACTATTCTAAAGGGCAGTCCCACTAATGTCTGTAGACATTATAAACATAGCCTACTACTCGTGTGTTTCTGTTGCCTATCTATACATTTAATGCAGCAGCAGCAGATCCGACAGTTTGTTTCCGCAACCACACCAAATTATCATGTGTAATCAGCAAGGTAGACGAAAGTTGAAAAGCAGAGGCGCTCAATTTGTTTACCGTTGCTAAGGTAACCACAGGCACAGTTCACATCGCTGAGGAACTAAAGTTAGACTGACTGAAGATAATGAAAGTATAGATCTAATTTCCCTCTATAAATAGTCAGGTCAAAATAAGCAACTTCGCGATAAAGATCACTACCAAACTTTTTACACATGATTCTACAGTGCTTTTTCGCGTAGAATCAATTTCTGCTTGGGACATTTTTGTATCACGCATAGTTAATGAGATAATTAGCATATTTGATTTGGTCAAATTTGGGGTAAATTCGAGGAGCATTGTCACCAGGGTCTAAGAATATTGCTATTTTTTTCTGTCCAAGAATGCCCTACATCCTGTGACCATCCTATAAAAATTTCAGCCTGATACCTCATTGCATTCCCGAGATATTCCAATTCTAATTATGACCGCCGCTGCGTAGCAAGCGTAGCGGTCATATAATGATTGTCAAAGTTTTTTTTTTTTTTTTTTTTTTCTCCCGTCATCTGCTTCCTGAATTTTTGGTCAACGATTCCCGGGACACCGTAACACCGGGGCACATGAAACTTGGTGGGCATGTAGCCCCTGTAGACTTTTACGGAAAAATTTCGTTTGGTCCCCGGGGGGCCACTCCATCTTTGCGTGGCCCCCCTGTGAAACCCCAAAAATGCAGTTTTTCCTAAAAAAGTACCTGACCCGTGACATTTAGGATGATGAAATTTTTATGGAATGTTGGTCTCAAGAGCCCACATCAACTTAGCTTATAACCAGTCATTTGTGATTTGCACCCCCATGGTAAAAAAATAAAATCCAATATTATACTGCTTTAATTGCCCCTATCTTTGGATCAGATGCTAAGAACTGCACCAAATTGAATGTGTATGATGAACCTGACATCCTGTGGGAATATGTCAAATTTTGTGGGATTTCATCCATGGGGGGCTATAAAATAAATGAATTTATATGTACATTTAATGACTGTACTACTATTGACCAGTAGATGGTGCTATTAAGTGAATGGTCACTGGGTTACAAAATTCAAATAATTTACATTATATGTGCTCTATATAAGCCGTTCAGGAAAAAAACCTTGAATATATTGAATGAAGTCCCGAATATATTGAATGAAACTCCGAATATATTGAATGAAACTCCGAATATATTGAATGAAGTCACGAATATATTGAATGAAACTCTGAATATATTGAATGAAAGAAAACCTTGAATATATTGAATGAAACTCCGAATATATTGAATGAAGTCCCGAATATATTGAATGAAACTCTGAATATATTGAATGAAACTCCGAATAGGCTATATTGAATGAAGTCCCGAATATATTGAATGAAACTCTGAATATATTGAATGAAACTCAGAATATATTGAATGAAACCCCGAATATATTGAATGAAGTCCCGAATATATTGAATGAAACTCCGAATATATTGAATGAAACTTGCCTCATCCGAGGTCAGTGCCAGCGGCCGTCTTATGTGTGTCACAAGTATGGAAATGCCTGTGACCAGTCAGTACCGTTTGGGTGGAGTGGTTGGCAATGAATGAGTAAATGAAGCAAAAATATTAAATAAATTACAGTTTTATTAATAATTTCATTGATTGCAGCTGCAAGGTAAAATAGTTTAGTTAAGTCACAGTCAGTTATTCTGGCCGAGTAGTAATTAATCCAGCCACGTTACCACCACCAGTGAACAGCACAGGAAGCGGCAACGATCCCACTGAAGCTAGCTGCTACGCCAACCTTCAGTGGGATCGTCGCCGCTAGCTAGCTGCTACGCTAACCTTCAGTGGGATCGTCGCTGCTTCAGTGGGATCGTCACCGCTAGCTAGCTGCTACGCCAACCTTCAGTGGGATCGTCGCCGCTTCCTGTGCTGTACAGGTGGTAACGCAGCTGGATTACTACTCGGCCAAAATAACTGACTGTGACTTAACTAAACTAAACTATTTTACCTTGCTGCTGCAATCAATGAAATTATTAATAAAACTATAATTTATTTAATAATTTTGCCTCATTTACTCATTCACTCCACCCAAGCGGTACCAGAGATCCTTCTTTACGGAGATAAATCATGAACACCCACTTCCTGGAGTCATGAGGCTAATGGCAAATAAGGTAGTTCTGGGCGGCGCTCGAATTTATGCAGTGGAGAAGCTCATTCTGTAACATTGAAGTCTATGAGAGAATCCAAGAATTCCACCGAAATTTCTGGACTTTCATTCAATATATTCTGAGTTTCATTCAATATATTCGGACTTTCATTCAATATATTCAGAGTTTCATTCAATATATTTGGGACTTCATTCAATATATTCGGAGTTTCATTCAATATATTCAAGGTTTTCTTTCATTCAATATATCCGGAGTTTCATTCAATATATTCAGGACTTCATTCAATATATTCAAGGTTTTTTTCCTGAACGGCTTGCCATAGTGCTCATATACATACACACAAGCACACATGCGCACGGGTACACACACACACACACACACACACACACACACTACATACTGTACACATAAGCACACATGTGCACGGGTACACACACACACACACACACATAAACACACACACACACACACACACACACTCTTATACTTGTACACAAAAGCAAACTCACTCATGCAGACACACATTTATGACATGAGAGAGATACAAACAAGTTGACAAGCATCATATATGCAGAGAATGTGCAGAACTGAGCGGCGGTCATATTTTGTACCGCCAAGCGGTACATCTAGTTATGGATAGCTTCATAAAATCGAGCTAAATGCTCAAGTGATATTGATTGCCTATACCTACAATTTCAAAACTTAATTTACATATAGAACATGAGAAAAGGTATATACTGAAGAAATTCTGAGATTGTACTTTGTGCTATTCAAAAGCTATTTTTTATTTTATTTGTAGTTTATTTGGCAGGGACAATGCAGTGCACATTATTACAAACATGACATGTCAGAGCCATGACAAAACTTGTAGATGTGAATACATATAAAGTTTATAGCCAGATGGCTAGTTTGCAACCCGAGTCCCTGGTCAGGCTATCTATTCTAATAAAACAATACATAATACAAAAAGTTTACAATTACATGTGATCATAAAACATGCTTCCCATAGCATTAAAACAAAAAGAGGTGCAATGCAGTGTGTGTGTGTGTGTGTGTGTGTGTGTGTGTGTGTGTGTGTGTGTGTGCCTGTGTGTGCGCGCGTGCATGCATGTATGCATGCGTGTGTGTGTGGACTATATATGCATACAGTATGTGTTTGTTATCTATGACCTGTCTTCATGATTACATTTCTGGTTTTCCTTTAGCCAATGTTTTACTTTTGTGTTAAATATTTTAAACTCATTTTGTGTTTTAAGGTCAGTTGGTAAGTCGTTCCACAGTTGAGTTCCAGTTACTGAGAAACTTGATTGGCCAAAACTGGTTTTGCGCCCCTCTGCTATGCAGTTGCCGTTCACTGCTCCCCTAGTGACCACCCTTCTTGTGCTTGTTTTTGTTACAAATGGACAAAGTACAGCAGGAGCAAGATTATTTGCACATTTAAAAATTAGTTTAAAAAGAAAACTTAATAAAATTTTCAAAGCTCATGAGGTTATATTTCTTTACTATGAGGCAGTGATGCCACATTATTGGTTTCTGGTCCAGTATCTTTAACGCCTGTTTGTATAGTGATATGATAGGTTTGATGGGAGGCTTGGCTCCATACAGTGGTGCAATAAGTCAAATGAGAGAGTATCATTGCATGAAAGAACAATAGGGCTGCCATTACAGGTATATGATGCCTTATCATTCTAAAAAAGTTGATGTTTGTTCGGAGCGTTGTAGTGAGTTTCTTAATATGTTTATTAAACTTAAGCTGAGAATCTAAAACTATGCCTAAAAATTTGAATTCACTTACTTCGTCTATTGTGTTCTGGTCTATTTTGATAGAACATTTCCCTCTTATAGAGAAGCACATAGATACTGTCTTTTTGATGTTAAGAGTGAGATGGTTGTCCTTGAGCCCTTAAACATGGCCTAAATAGCGATTGTTACATAAAAATTCAGAATTTATTATACTCCTGGAAGGACAGCATCAATTGCAAACCTAATTTTTCCTGTGTCTTCCAATACTATAACACAAAATTGACAAATTGAACCTGTTAAATAAAGTTTCCCCTCTTTCCTGTCATTTTGGGACATGTCTAAAAATTGAAATAAATGACAACTGGAGCCAAAACGGTAATTTTTGGTTTCAATTACATGATACTTCTGGAAGGTTCAAACATAATCTCTTTATTTATAGCCATTGTTTACTACCTTCTTGATAGATTAAGAGGGGTAGATTTAAGTTTTATGTTTTGTGGTTGCTGTAAGACAGGGCAGAATATCACAAAAATGCAACCGACTAGCTTTCAGATTTGAAAAATGACCAGGTTTGGTGTCAATTATTTTGATGCCCTAGCACCTACAATTTCAAAACTTCACACACCTATAGTACATGAGAACAGGTATATACAGAAGAAGTTTTGAGATTGTACTTTGTACAATTGTACTATTAAAAAGCTATAGGTCCTTAAATTTGGCCTAAATAGCGATTTTACATAAAAATTAAAAATGTATTTAAATGACTGGAAAGACAGCATCAATTGCAAACCTATTTTTTCTGTGTCTTCCAATAGTATGAAACACAGTTGACAAGCTGAACCTGTTAAATTAAGTTTTCCCCATTTCCTGTCGTTTTGGGACTTAAATATGGCCTTAATAGCAAATCCATATTTGTATGTAAATATACAAATTGTATGTATTTGTATTTGTATGTAAATATATATTATACCAATTTTTCACCCTATCCACTCATCACAGAAACTAGTGACTAGCACCATTGGAAAGGCCACGCCATGCATGTACCTGTGATAATTTAGCAGAGAAGAAATCACGTTGCAGCCATCGGGTTTAAAGTCTTATGAAAATGTTAAGATTTGTATTGTAAAGTAGTGGACGAGGTACTTAAGGTACCTCCATGTATCTATGCACAAAACCTTCTAAATACAATATCCTTGATGGTTGGTAGGGACAGGTAACACTTGTGTTTAGTGACCTTTCATATGACTGTTTGCCATCCATATTTGTTTGAAGATACTACTGGAATAAATTTTCTGATAAAGAGGATACCTCAAATCGAAGTGAATTTTTGCAGTTACTTTGACTAAGAGGCTTATCGCTTGATCTGATCGACTCCTGACTCACTTAGATTGGATTGCATAGGTCCATAAATTAGCTAACCTGTGAGCCACACAGTCTCCATTAATTTAAACGCTGAGTGCAAAATCTCAAGACATAGACTGTTTCAAGAGAGTTTGATTAACTATTCCCATAGGGCTTCTATTTTAACATTCCATACAGTATGTTAATGTAGCTGATTGCATGCATTTTTTTTATCTTAACTGGAGGTTAGTGATTTCCGGGCACAATATTGTGGCTTCAGTTTCTCACTCTGTTCGCTGAATTTGGCCCGCACGGATCTGCGTCGGTGAAAACGAAAGTCAGGCGGACTCTGTTGATCCAACTGAACTAAAATACTGGTCCACTGTGTTTCAGATCTGGGATGAAGCGAGAAGCATCAGCAGATCTAGCAATTCTAGAGAAAAGGTATTTGTTATTATGGACGTTGTTAGGTCCATTTTAGGGGGCCTCAAGCCTCCTAAGTTTCCCCCAAGCCCCCTAACGCTGGGCAGATTATTTTCATTGTATGTAAATTACATCCATTCTTAGCGGTTATATTACTCGCGGAGTTAACGTCAGATACGCGATCTCCGGACACCATCGGATTCAGTAAGCTCCAAGCTATCCAATGGTACTAGACACTAATTGCTATGATAAATGGTTCACGAGAAAGCCCACTTTAAGTAACGTTACATGTGAAATTTCTTAAATTCTCCAGCTCTGACTGAGAACATTTTTTTCTTGTAACTGATGACGAACTATGCTTCAAATTGAGCAGGAAAAATACTCTTATCTGAAGTAATTGGTAGGCTATCGTCTGATCCAGCAAGTTTCTAGGCAACATAAACTCCAAAAGACTGAACTATGAAATATAAATTAGCCTGTAGTCTATGCCAGATTAGTTTGTCCTACATGCATTGATGGACATATTTATTTGCTGTAGCCTAGCACATATTTTAGTAGCTATTGTATGCTCATTTTGCAGAATAAATGTTTGAGAAACTTTCATATTTGACTGCATCATCAGATTTACCTAGGATTTGAACTAAGCTAGTTGTTACCATTGTTGTATCTTGCTCAGTGCATTAGACTGAAATAAATATGCAGCTATATTTAGAATAGAAGAGCCTAGTTCATCTACACCACAGTCATTGATGGAGATATTTGCAAACATCTCTCTTCACAAACCAGTCTGATGAATTGATTTAGACTAATTTTGTTAATAAAAATAGCCTAAGATATGAGATATTCTGAAAAATCAAGTAATAAATAGTTGGCAGTATACACACATTTACAATGTATATAATTTATTTATTAAAAAATTTCGGCGCGCGCTTTGCGCGCGCATCAATATATAACCCCTCTGGGGCTAAGCCCCCCTTCACTCTGGATCCTAGTGACGTCCATGTTTGTTATTAAATGTTTTAATGATCAGGATGTTATCAGAACAGATTTTTGTATTTCCTCTATTAGGCTAATTAGACAACGTATGTGTGTGACATAACTTCTTGCTTAGTTCTTCACTTTGAGTAACATGAACATGTTCATTGGATTGTCATCTTCACCCTAAAATGATTTGTATTTTCAAATTTCTTTGATATTGCTTTATTTTGCAATTTATTTTTTTCTTTTGACAGATTGAAACTGGAGAGGACAGACTCACCTGCGCCCAGCTGTTTGTCCATGAAGTCAATGGAGCAGCCGATAGTTTTCAAACGTGAACTAACTCCAGGTGACTCAAGGTGAGTTTAGTCAAGAGTATGTTAAGAGAGGAACATTATGGATTAGATATAGAAAGCATAACTGCACATACAGTCTTTGGGTCTCATCACATTATCAATGTCTTGTGTTTTCAGATTGAAACTGGAGAGGACAGACTCACCTGCACCCAGCTGTTTGTCCATGAAGTCAATGGAGCAGCCGATAGTTTTCAAAGGAGAACTAACTCCAGGTGACTCAGGGTGAGTTTAGTCATGATTTTGGAATGCAGCTTTATAGATCATGGACTATGTTGTCACCTGATGCAGTAGTTCAGATAATGGTAATACTGGCATGCTCCCATCTCACTACTGAGACAGTCTGCACAAACATAAAGACATAATAAACGTCTTTTACGGTATATCAAGGCAGATATGTATGAAGGGTGGAAGTAACAAAAATTAAATAAAAAGACATAAACTTTGACATGTCATATCCCTATATATTAAATATAAATGTATTAATGGTTATCAAATTAAATCTAATGATACAATTGCATTTGAAGTTAAAATGCTTTAAAATTAAAATTAAATTAAAAGAAATTGAATTCATTTTGAGATCAGACGTTGCATTTACATTTCCCTGTTATTTTCATTTTGAATGAGACATTATATTTCAGCCTCATGCAGTTCCATGCGCCACCATTTATTTCAAGAGCATTTCATTTACTTTTAGAAAGACTTTAGTTTTAGGTTGCATGTTCACCTGTCAATCAGATGCCCCACCCATCAACAACAATCTGACTCGATTGAAAATGCCTGCTGTCAATGTATACAGTGACGGGACAAGGCTGGCACATCCAATATCTAAAGTAGCCTAAACTTAGGGAGCTCTTGACAGAGAGACCTTGCTACCAACTAGTCGTCATGTTTTTCAGGGAGTTTGTGAAATCCAACAAGTGTATGATCATCCTTGTAAAATGTTGAAATGTTCGCAATGAATGGTGGTCGCTGGTCGGTTCTCACCATTACAAGCTACGTAACGCTTTCATCAGGGCAGGAGGGTTTTGTTGCGGGGATCCCCGTGTTTCACTGTCATGGGGTCGTAAAAGTTTTCTTCAGCAAACAGCAGTGAGCCAGGTTTCATGCTTTCTCATGGGACAAACATCTATCTTGTGATCGTGCAACTAATAACCTCTTAGACCCTGTTTATCGGATTCTACCCAGGTAGACTACCCCTCAACAACGTAGGCTACGGTAGTAGGACCGATAGCCTGCTGAACTCAGGACTCACTGAATTCAAATGAACTCCTGTAGCCCGAGTTGTTCCAAGCAGCAGCAGCCTACTGACTGTCTGTGGGCCTATACAGTAGGCCTACTATACTAACGGTCCCAAGCAAACAGCCCTGTAGTCTTATAATCCTGCCATATTTTGTGCAAAATATTATCACTAATGAATCGTTCAGAGCATAGTTTTTAGCGTCGTAATATTTTTTTGGCGTTGTAGTGACGCGAGAACACTCCGCAAAAGCATTACAACAGAGACAGGCATCTCCAATCGAGACTGATCAGTGTTGATGGGTGGGGTATATGATTGACAGGTGAACATGCAACCTAAAACTAAAGTCTTTCTAAAAGTAAATGAAATGCTCTTGAAATAAATGGTGGCGCATGGAACTGCATGAGGCTGAAATATAATGTCTCATTCAAAATGAAAATAACAGGGAAATGTAAATGTAATGTCTGATCTCAAAGTGAATTCAATTGCTTATTTAATTCATTTTAAGTTTATAGCATTTTAACTTCAAATGCAATTGTATCAAGCTTCAAATTAGATTACATTTAATAACAATTGATAGATTTAAATTTGGCACTTGGCGATATGACATGTTTAATTTTATTTCTTAATTTTCTTTTTACTTAATTTTTGTTACTTCCACCCTTCATAGATATGCATCAGTTTGAATTTCTTTCCTGTACTATCAAAAAAAACAAACTTTTCAATAGCCTATTTTAGTGCGTCGTGGTGTTATGTATGGCTCAAACAAAAAGGTTAGTAGGCCAACAGCATTGGGCTTATTTCACACCTGAACATTCCGACATTCCATGGTAGCAAACTGAACATTCTATCTTTGAAAGACATTGTGAATGTATCCATTTCTCTGACTTGAAAAACATGGGTAAGAACATTCACATTCTTTCAAATAATGCACATGGGAAGCCCACAAATTGGGAAGTCCCGAATAGATAGCTTTTAGAATATTCATGTACAGAAATGTAAAACCACTTTTATCAAGGCTATTCAGGACTTCCCAATTTGTGCACTTCAAATATGCATTAGGCCTATTTGAAAGAAAGTGAGTTTAGATATGTTTTAAATGTTCTTATCCATTTTTTTCAAGTCAGAAAAAGGGATAAATTCAATGCAAGAATGTTCAGTTTACTACCATGGACTAGTTTTAGAATCTCGGAATGTTCAGGTGTGAAATAAGCCAATAAGTCATTCTGAAGGAAATATTATGGTCTCTGTTGCCCTCTAGCAGCCAAACAAAAGGCACTGCATTAATGCTCAATTTTGTCCCACAGAGATCTTAAACATTTCACACAACAAAACATCAACGGCAGATAATTGATATTTTTATTGCAAAATAACAAAGAATTCTAATATCATTGTCTGATTTTTCTCTTTTAAACTTTGGCTAAATAATTCATCAGGCCACATCGCATGCTATTTATGAAGACAATGTCATAATCTAAAGAAGTATTTGTTATACAGTAGGTGAGGCTTAGTTGTAAAACCCTGATACTGGCTTAATTGTTTATTAAAGAGCCCTAGGAACTCAATGCTTCATAACAGAAGAAGAACAGAAAATGGCATCACTCACATAGGAGTGAGGGCGTCAGTTTGTTTTCTGAAGTGCTGGGGACAAAAACACTGATATACAACTTGGTTCCAAAGTGCTGGGGATAGAAATTTCTTAATGTTTCTTTTATGCTTCTGTCTTACAAAATTGCAACATGTAAGCCTATATTGTCGGTATTACAGAAAAAAACTATTATCTAGAACTAAGGTGATACGTGAAGAATTTATGTTTGGACAGCTTTGCGCACGCCAGGAGCGCTTGCAATCTGCTGCGCTCTCTCGGCAGATCTGACCTGGGCTATAACGTAAAATAAAGCTTCTAATGTGACGGGAAAAAATAATTATCATGAACCCAGTCCAGTGGAAAGCATATGGAAACGTCATGTTTGTTTGCTGACAGTAAAAACATGTTGCTTCGTTGGTGTGGGAACCGACAGTGAAAGTGGATACATTTGGATAAATCCATGTAGGCCTATAGCTGAATTCAATCAAGGTAAACGTGCAGCATTTTTGTGAAACACAGGAATACAGGTCGATTAGGCCTTTTGCGTTTAGGCAAAAGTCGTTTAGGCCACCCTGCCGTCGTTAAGGTTACAGGGAGCAGTCCTTTAGGCCAGGCTACAGCAGTTGAAATCTTTGCATATTTTTATTATTATTGTACATTCGTTATTATAAAACATAAATCAGCTCTAGGCCTACTAGTCTGTCTGAGTAGCCTCTATTTATGGTAAATTATTTAATAACCAACTTAAATGTGGAAACGTTTTTTTATTTAATAAATGGTGATACAACTGAACCATCCAGTCCATAACTTGTCCATAACTTGTCCATAACTTGCGCACATGCGAGCACAATGGCAGGTGAAGGGAACAAGAATGAAAGACTTGCAGCATGATCTCTTCCTCAGACTGTAATTAAAATAATTATTTTCAGGAAAAGTATGAATTTTTCAGTAAGCCTATGAATAGGCTAACTTTCAGTGCATTAACGGTAAACATTTTAGCGATCTCCTTGCACTAGGCAATGCAATGTAGGTGTATAGGCCCGACACTTGTGAAACGATGCATAACGTCCCAAGAATTATTTTCACAGTAAAGTCGCCGTCACCGTTAAGTCTAGCCTGTTCTAGTTCAAGTGATATGAAAAGTGGAGATGATTTCCAAAGAATAATAAAGCCTTAATACACTCTAAAAAATACTGGGTTGAAAATAACCCAAATTGGGTTATTTCCAACCCAGTTCCTGGTTCAATATAGGACAGAACACATACTGGGTTAATTTTACTTTTTGAGTTGGGTTGGGATTTTAACCCAGTATATTGGGTTGCTTCGCTAAACCAAAAATGGGTTATTCTGACACAAGTGTTAAGGTTAATGCAACTCATTACTGGGTCAGGCACAATAGCCCAATATTAGTTTAAATTGACCCCCTTGTTGGGTTTATATTTGACCCATTGATTGAGTTATTCTTCAATCTATAAAATTACCATAATTTTATATTACTACTACTATTACTAATGATAATAATAATAACAATAGACATAAACTTCATTAATGTGATTGATTTTATTGAATCAGCAATAATAATAAACAGTATTTCATTTGATTCTCGATTTTCTCATTTTAAAAAAGTATAATAGATAAATGAGGATTAGCGCACAACTAATTTCCTCCTTTAGAGAGAGGAGAGAGAGAGAGAGAGAGAGAGAGAGAGAGGTGGTTACAATGATCATTATTCAGCTATTCTTACAGTTTTGGCCCATTTCTTGTAACAGATATAACATTCTCAAAATAACATGGACAAATATCTAAACCACCTCACAATTGTTCACAACAGAATGGCATTTCTCATTGCCTACATCAAATTGTAGTTGTCTTAGTACATGTCTCAATTGTTTCAGCGCATCTTTGCAAAAGATTAAGTAGAAGATTTGTCCATGTTATTTTGAGAATGGAATTTCTGTTTCAAGAAATGAGCCAAACAAATAGAGAAAAACTGTAACATACTGTATAAGCCAAAAGGTCCTTATTGAACTTTTTTATAAGTTTAGATCTTGGATTTCAAACCAAATCCTGAATATAATAAAATACACAGTATAAAAAATAACAAAAAAAAGTAAGGGTCTCACCCTGCCAGTGTCAGAGGAATCCCCTGAGGAATAGTACCCCTAACGTCATTTTTAAAAAACTTTAAATAACAGGTACAATAACAACCATAACAAGCAACAATTATCCAGATTTATCCGGAGAGAAAAGATTCCAAAAATCCATTTCAAATTTCAAAGAACTTGAAAACAATAACAAAATGTCCATACTGCCCGGTGAGGGGCCTTCTGCTACTTTAGCAGGCCAATATGTCTTAAAGTGTCATGACCTGAGTGACTCGACATGAATTAAATGCTACACACACACACAAACACACACACACACACACACACACACACACACAGTACTGTACTATTTCTAGTGTACTGGAACTTGGAGAGAGAGAGAGAGAGAGAGAGAGAGAGAGAGAGAGAGAGAGAGAGAGGGATTAGCGCATTAAAGTTTGTAAAAAAGAAACACATGGCGCCACATTGCCACCCCCATCCCATACACAGTCTCTTGGAGGAACTGCCATGCTGAAGAACACTCCTTTGTGAAATTAATATCAAAGACATAAAAACTTTTGAAACAAAAGTCTACCGCTTGCAAACAAGTGTCCTGTTCCAGGGCCTGCCCATTGATGATGCTGAAGGCTTGGGAGCAAGAACCTTCATCACCCAACACCAGGGTGTAGGGGTATGCCCTGGTTTCTGCTACAGTCTGGAGGTAGTCCACCATGTTTGTCCCAACCTGAATAATAATAATATTCCACAAATAAAGACTCTCTTAAAAAAACATCACTGGTTATCTGGTCAGATTTTACTGTTATGAGGCCTGCATCGCTAGACATAAGGGGCTGTATGAGTCTAGGAATACTCACAGGCTTAAGATCAATGAAAGATCTCATTGCATCCAACACTGTGGTCCTTAAAGTTTTTCGGCCCATTCTGAAGACCGCAGGCGGCATCAGGCTTGGCAAGATCCTCAAGGCAATGTAGTCCTTGGAGGCTGTAAAGAAAGAAAATTATTTATTGGACAACTGCTACTGTGCGGCTCAAAAAAATGCACAAATCTACCTTATACAAATCTAAGGGTTATGTTGATGTTAGTTTATACCTTGTGACAAAGACTCTGTTTGAATATGGAGCTTCCCCTCCCGCTGTGCCACAAGAAGCAGCTTCTCACTGAACCTCTTCCAGGACGCAAACATTTTGTCTGCTGCATCTTTATGCAGGACTTCGAAATCCTGCGCAATCTGAGAGGGGAGATGTAAGTTAATTAATTTCATCATATATCAGCAAAACAACTACAAAATAGTATCAGTGACATGAGAGGGAGAGATAGAGAGTAGGGAGTACATGCTGTACACACAAACAGGCTATTTCTAAAAGATATTTCGCTATAGCTATTAGCTCGCTTGAAAATGAATGTTTTTCAGCGATGTAGGTGCGACCAAAGTTTTACTTTCAGCGATGCATTTTTAGCAATTACCAATAACGATGATGCAGACCACTGATTGACAGATGGTGACCCCAACAAGCTCGTCCTCAGTAGGCTAATCATTATCAACCACAGCTACTGTATACGCGACAAGCGTTTAGCATTTAAATGTATGTGTGAAATTTAAATGTATGTGTGAACCCAGCTTGAGTGTGTGCATGAGAGGGAGAGAAAGCCAGAGAGTTTGAGCCAGAGAATGTGTGTGAGAAAAAGAGAGATAGACAGTGAGAGAAAGAGATTGAGAGAGAATGTGTGTGAGAGAGTGAAAATGAGTGAGAGAGACAGTTTGGGAGAGAGAGAGAGAGAGAGAGAGAGAGAGAATGTGTGTGTGTGAGTGTGAGAGAGAGAGAGAGAGAGAGAGAGAGAGAGAGAGAGAGAGAGAGAGAGAGAGAGAGAGAGAGAGAGGAATGTAAGTGTATGAGAGTATGAATGTGAGTTTTGTGTTTTTGCCCCAGTCTTGCCCATACAAATTGCAAGACTGACAAAGATTTGAGGAGCACTGAGGTACATACCATGCCTGGACACAGGAGTCGGGGGAACTCTTGGAGAACCTCAGCAATTGATTTGCCTGTGTTCTTGCGAAGCCACTCAGCACGGTAAACTGCAGTCGATTCCATGTAGTTTTCCAACTGGTTGTGCGGAGCCGAGTTATGCTTCAGCCATTCAATCATCTCCTCCGCTCTGTCCTGGGGTATGGGTGAGGCTGCAATGTCCAGATCAAAGAATTATATGAAAATGAAATTATATAAAAAAGTGCCCAGCACATTGGTACACAATGGTAGACAGTGGTGTATTAGTATAATACGAAGTAGCTAAACACTTTGTGGCCATGGTAAAGTACATCTCATTGTTTCAATCACTTCGCTCACCAAATATAGCTTGGCAAAAAATGGTCTCTGTGTGTGTGTGTCCGTGTGCATCTGCAAGTGAGTCTAAGAGACAAAGTGAGATGTGATGGTCAGTTCACCTGGAATAGAAGTAGGAGGTGATTGTAACTGTGACCCCGAGTCCTGTCCTACTTGTGGAGTGCGATTCATGGCCCTTAACCTTTTGCGTATGTTGCGCAGCCTTTCCTCCAGGAAGCCAGTTGATGGCATGGCCTTCCTACCCTTGGCAAACCATGAGTTCTTCACAAGGAAAAAATAAAACACAATACCCTCTTAATTGTTTATGAGCTCAGCTATCACATGCCTATGAACAGGGCTAAAACAGATTGCTGGTTACTATGATCATTATTCAGCTATTCTTACAGTTTTTCTCTATTGGTTTGGCTCATTTCTTGAAACAGAAATTACATTCCCAAAATAACATGGACAAATATCTAAACCACCTCACAATTGTTCACAACAGAATGGCATTTCTCATTGCCTACATCAAATTGTAGTTGTCTTAGTACATGTCTCATTTGTTTCAGTGCATCTTTGCAAAAGATTAAGTACAATGTTGTCCATGTTATTTTGAGAATATAATTTCAGTTTCAAGAAATGAGGCAAACTAATAGGGAAAAACTGTAACATACTGTATAAGCCAAAGGGTCCTTATTGAACTTTTTATAAGTTTAGATCTTGGATTTCAAACCAAATCCTGAAAAATACATAGTATAAAATATAACAAAAAAAAAAAAGTAAGGGTCTCACCCTGCCAGTGTCAGAGGAATCCCTGAGACATGGTAATGTCTGGATCAAGGAATCAGCAAGGGCAATTTTTGTGTCGGTTGAGGGTCTGTTAAATAACAATAAAGAAGGAATGCCAGGGATGTAGCCAAACATTTTCATGAGTTGCAACCATAACACTTACAATACAGGTACAACACAACAATACAATCAAAAATGTTTGAAAAGGGGAAAGGAAATGTCAAGTTGAAAATGAAGTATTAAATGTCAGTGACTCAAATGTACTTACGTTTCCCCAAATTTCTCCATTATGTGAGAAACTAGAATTCTCACCAGGCATCTTCTCTCCTTAGTGAGCAATTGACCCGTATGGTCCAAGTTTGCGAGAACTGCCCTGCCCTCTGTGGTCGCTGACATTATAGATCTAATGTCCTTGGAAATAGAGAATTCACAAAAAATACATTACATTTATACATTTACTAAGGGAAAGATTTTCAAGGTCTTTTAAAGGTCTTAACATGACTTCACCTAGCCTGTCTATGGTCTGTCAGTGGTTAGAAGTGGTGATTGTATTTGTATATTTGGCACTCTACAAATAAATTGGAATTGAATTGAATTGAATTGAATAGTTGTAAATAGACAGAGGTGGAGATTTTCTCGTCAGAGAGGTCAGTTGGGGCATGGTTGTGTGGGATCTTGTATGCCAGGAATATTTTTGACTTGGACTCTGGAAGCCAGTGTGGTTGCATGTACAAAGCTTTTATATGGCTAATAGATTTGAAACTTGTTATACAGTATAACCAGCAACTGAGATGTTAAAATGGGACTTACAAACACAGGAATGACCTGCAAAACAAGTGGAACAGTTTCTGCATTGGCTGACTCCTGTGGTAGGTCAAATACATAATTGGGTGGCTCTTCTGTCAGTGGTCCGAGGGCTGTTGTTGGCAAGGCACAATTAGACTGGAAAGATGACAAAGAAGTAAACATCAGTGACAACATTTATTTGCTTATCATAAATCCTGGTAATATGGTAGACCTGTACTTATGTACCACTATTTACCTCTACTTACCTGTGAATTTGTACAAAGGCGTGTGTGTGTGTGTGTGAGGGGGGTGGGGTAATTTGTTACCCAGAACATAACAAAAACGTAGAACTAAATACAAAAACAATGGCAACTTGGCAACTTTAAAAAATTCTGTAGCGGAGAGAAATGTACAGTCTGTCATCATTCTCTCTGTATGACTTGACAGCATGCAGTGGGTGGTGATCAAGTAAGTCCTCAATATCTGTAGCTATTAAGCTCGAGGTGGGGGCAACAGTATATGCAAAGAAGTGCCTCTCAAAACCAGTTGTCTGCCACTGTTGAATGACCAGCTTAATAATGGGTGATTCTGTGGTTTCATGGAGCACCAGCACAGTTTTAATCAACCCAAATTGTGGATCACCTTCAGAGTCACAGGAGAGGAGTACCATCATCCCTGATCTGTACTCAGTGCCCTTATAATTTATCCATGCTGGAAGATAGGCCTCACTGAAAAGCGGGACATCTAAGGCACCCTGGATTTCGTTTATGCCCTCAATGGTGGCAAGAAATGAGCTATGTCCTGGCCCAATTTCTGGAATGTGTGACAACACAGAGTTCGTCATGAATTGGTAGCATTGCATAATTTGATGACGGAACGCCATTGTTTTGGCAATGTTTCTGAAATTGCATGTTACATGGCTGATGCGTTTGAAAAACCCATGTTTTGCTTCAAACCTCATTGCCCAATACTGCCTTAATGGCCCTAACTGTTTAATGGCCATGGGGTAGTGGAGCATGAAGTGATGCTTTGGCCTCAAGTGCAAGTCAGGGAAAAGCTCAAGGAAAAGGCTGTGGTGTTCCTGTATGATCTTCTCAAGAAACTGTATCCCAGGTAAGGTAATGGATGGCGAGAAAATGAACTCCATGCAATTTAGGAGCATCAGTAGAAGCTCCCACTGTTGGTTGTCCTCTGGTATCAAATCCCCAATTAGTAAGGGTAACAGTCTGAGTAAGCACCAGGTTTGTGCTGCTGACTGCCGCATGGCTTTATCAGCGTTTTTAAGGTCATGTCTACTAAGCAGGGAAGGTTTGTTCACCCTGTCTGAAAAACCATAATCAAAGCTGGTAAGTCTATAATTAAGCTGATCTAGACTTATAACTTTTTGATCAATCAGTGCATTCAGGACCAGCTTGACCTCATATGGCCCAACACCCTCCAAAATGTCATGCATGATATCGGGTGCAATATTGTGAGTGACATGGTAAAATGACAATTGGTTCAGTACACTGTCCCTCTTGAGTCCTGTCATGGATGGATTTCCCAAATCTAGGTCTGACTGATGGGTAATGACAGTGCGTGTAAGTTCAGGTTCCAAAACAGTCTGGACTCGCTGTGTCTCTCTGTGCACTTTGCACCACCTGCACACATGGTTTCCAGAAAAGCTCTCGTTGTACCCCAGCATAGCATTGAGTCCTAGATTATCCCCCAACATCTGGACAACTGTGAACTTCACCACGCCTCTATACTCATCTGTGTTCAGCACAATTCCTTCTTGCTCTAAATGTTGGATCTCACTGACAATGGGCCGCAATACAGCATCAATACCGTACTGTTTTGCATCATTTGATTTGTAAACTCCTAATAGAAATAGTGAACGCAAATTAGACAGTAGGTCACTTGGCAGGCTTTTGATTGTAAAGTATATAAATCCTAATTTATGTGTGCCTGTTTTTGAACCTAATGGATTCACAGTTTCACAGTCGTCGGCATATAGTATAAGAGGAATGGAAAACTCTCTTGAGAAGAGAGGATGACTTTTACAGTACTCTCCATCATATAGATCCTGCAGGGCACCCCTCCTTCGATGCTGCCAATCAATAGCATTCATAATTCCCGGTATTCCCAGCAACTTTGTTAGAAGGGGCTTGAGAGGGACATGTTGGAATGTGTCCTTCACAGCCACCTGTCTTACAGCACCTGTTTCACCGTCTGTCCTCTGAACATATGACTGTCCCTGGAACTCCTCCTCAATCGGCTCAATAAAATGGCCAGACTTTGTGAAATATTGGATCTGTTTAAAATCACTTTCAAGCCCTTTAAAGGGCTGACGGGACATTAAAAAGTCCTGATTGAGAGCTTCAATTTCAGGGTCCTGGCCATGGCCAAATTTGGCAAAAAGGGACATGGTTTTGGTTTGTAATGTTTCAACAATGTCATTAATTAACTCTGAGGTGTGGTGTACGACGTTGCTCACTGACGACAGTGTGTTAGCAGATGATTTGAGGTTTGCTAGAAACATGGCTATTCTGTCTTGCAACCCCTTACTATCAATAGTGTCTTCTCCACCCCTTTCTGCTGCATCCTGTGTTGCTGTTTCAGCCTCATCATGGCTGACATCCATCATTTGGACATAATTTTCAGTAGGGCATTCATCAGTCTGGCCATTGGCACTGTGGCTAAGTAGATGTCTCCTATATGATCTTATGTAGGAAAATGTCCGGCCACAGCCATTTTCACAGCACTGAAAGTAGTTACATGATGCAGTGACATTATGGATTGTCCTAAGGTGCCTAAAGATGCCCTGCACTCTAGCTTTGCATTTAAAACAAACATAGGCCATGTTCAGTACTGAGTACTCACAACAAATTCTCTGAATTTTTTTGAAACTTGAGCCTCGAGCCGACCCTAGGTACAAGGGCTGCAATCGTTGCCTCGTCTAAAAGTAGGAAACTCTCCTGATCGATAGCCTCATCTGAAAAGAAAATAGTAAATATACATTTAGTGTTTTTGCAAATAACAAACTTCATCACACATCAGACAGGGTGGTAGTGGGGGGAGGTAGTGGCACTCCGGCAAAACTTCGCAATGTCATGTAAGCCCTTTAAGAGGCTTGAGAGTGACTTTAAACAGATACAGTACTTAAAGGAAAAGTGCAGTTTTATACACTTTTAGCCCCTTTTCTGGAGTGTCTAGGATGAATGGTTGACAAATTTCGTTTAGGGAGTCTTCAGTGGCACACATACAGTGTTAGATTCTTTCACATAATGCTCTTACATGTCAAGGTGCACATCTAAACAAAATGGAGTGTTGTGTAGCCTTAATTTTGATTGGCAGTACATGAGGATATTTCAATGTTCACAGAATCAAAAATATTAATTATAGGCCTATAGTACCTGCAAAAGTGTCAATTACTGTAACTCTGGGAGTTGCCATTCTGCCAGCTTTAACTTCACAAAGTCATCCATTCTCAAGCTAACCTAAAGGGGAGAAGAAAAATATCTGTTATTATCTCCCTTAATGGGATTCTCTTCTCTGATTGGCTGATGGGTACCTTTGAAGTAGTTCCAAACAAAAAAATGAATCACCATTCCATATTAATGTTTTATGAATGATAACCACAACAACAGTAGTAAAGTAGCCTTAACCCATTAATAACCAAAAACTATAGTATGATACGCTAAGGGAAAGCCCCACAGCATTGTATCTGTAAGGAGTATGAAAATGGATATTTCCCATATTTATCATGCTGTAATTGGTAGATAAAGTTGTAAACAGATATTTGATGTGAAAAACAAGTGTTTAAAATAAATGCTTTATTCATAAAATTCAGTAGGAAAATCCCATAGGAAATATTTGTAATATCTTCCTAAATCAATACCACACCAAGACAAAGGTGCAACTGTGTGATTTAGCCAGGTCCGGATATTCAATATTCTGTAACCCTGTAGGCATTTTTGGGGAAAAGTTGTTATACGGCATTTTTGGAAAGTTCAGAGTCCTAAATACAGATCCACTGTATAACATTTGAATCAGGGCCCCAATTTCTGGTAATATTTGGTGAAATATGAATGCATTTTATATTGGCGAGACCAATACAGGTATATAGGGCAAAATTTTTAACTTTTATATATCACCTCAAAACTTGCACACTTTTTAACTGACATTAAGAGAAGATTTTTTTGTATTACAAGTTTTGTGAAATCTAATGTTTTCATATGCAAATGAGCCCAAATGTACTGATTTATGCGCTATATTTTTCCAGGAAAAGTCGCCTTTTACGACAGACTAATTGTAAAATCATTTTTTTCAGCTTGGATCATTTGTTTGTGATGTTCAGATCAACATACTAAAAGTCCTAAGAAACCCTAGTTGAGGAAATAAATGGGAAGTCAATTTCCCATTGAAATGAATGGGATTTGGGAGTATTTTGGAGGAAAATGTACACAACCAGTACATTTTGGCCTGAAGCATGAACAGGAGACTAATTTCACCATATATCCCATATAGTTCCTGAAAGCATACACCCTCAGGATGTGGTTTACCATGGCATGGTGTGACAGTGAGGTATGGCCACCCTTCCTCATTACAATAAAGGCCATAATTAAGAAATTTGGTGTTTGCAAATTAGAATGTTTTTTTGTGACATTTAGGCCTGTGACATTTAGGGGGAACATTTTAGACCCCATAACGCATACATTTTCTGAGGGCTTATATCCTCAGGATTTCACCAACATTTCTTTTTTCACATACCACCCACCTACTTATTTCAAAGCTTATGCCTATGTTTAGTGGAAATGAGAAATTGGGTGCATTTCTCATACAAAAGTGACCATAGAATGTAGGAAAAAGTAATTAACACCCATATGTTATACCTTTTTTAAAAGCAGGGAACCTCAGGATCTCAGTAAACATAAGTTGAGACAGGTTCCACCCCCCTCCTCCTTTTGATACACATTTATAGGTCATTTGGTGTTGGTGATTTAGGCATATAGCCAATGCATTTGGACTTGAGGAATTAAGAAGAAATGAATCTACCCCTTAAGCTATACCTTTTCTGAAAGCATACACCCACAGGGTGTCATATAATATAAATTGTGACAGGTCAAAAATTATTTTACAATTAGTCTGACGTAAAAGGCGACTTTTCCTGGACAAAATAGCGCATAAATCAGTACATTTGGGCTCATTTGCATATGAAAACATTAGATTTCACAAAACTTGTAATACAAAAAAATCTTCTCTTAATGTCAGTTAAAAAGTGTACAAGTTTTAAGGTGATATATAAAAGTTAAAAATTTTGCCCTATACACCTGTATTGTTTTCGCCTATATAAAATGCATTCATATTTCACCAAAAATTACCAGAAATTGGGGCCCTGATTCAAATGTTATACAGTGGATCTGTATTTAGGGGACTTTGAACTTTCCAAAAATGCTGTATAACAACTTTTCCCCAAAAATGCCTAGTGCTTCTTATTAAGAGCTCTTTTTCAATTTCTGGTCCTGGCTAATTGTTCTGTTACTAACACATAGGCCGCGGGAGCTACATAGGCTCCACGCCCACGTAGAATCTACACATTCAGACCTTTCAAAAAAGTTTTGTTGGGAGGTGGGGGGTGCACGTGAAGCCTATGTAGCTCGCGGCCTGACATCTTTAACAGTCTAGCCCACATGTATCAATGAAGATCTGACATTCCCAACGTTCCCAACCTGTGTTGTAGACACCTTTTCATGGAAAATAGAAAACCAGTATACCCCATGTGACCCGGGACTATACATAGTACATTGAGACAAATCTTTGCTGTAGCTTCATACTTTGACCGATTTGAAAAATGTGTCACTCCCTCAGAGAACTATTCTCCAGTTAAATGTTATCGATAGGTAGCGTGTCATGCTACAACATTAGCAAACTAGCGTTAGCGCTATCATACGTGAAATGAGCTAATTCACTGTTGCTAAATGGATTATCAGAGCTAAACTACTCCTCATATCTAGCAATGGTGACTAAGTGTGGATATTACGACCCTACATGAATCAAAATATGGATATTACATGAATCAAAATATGGATATTACGGCCCTACCATGAATCAAAATCAAGTAAGTATCCAATAACCAGAGGTAAAGTTTGCTTATTAAATCAACTTCAAGCAATGCTGCTAGCATCATTGGTGGTGCTAGGGAGCAGAAACGAAGTTTAAGCTGTGTAAAGTTGTCCTGTTTACGACTCGGAAACAAATAGCAAGCTAACACTAACAACTAGCAACCATACGTTTCTGTCAAACAAACAGAAGTTGTGTTCTAAAAAATGAGAAATTACAAACCTTAAACGTTTCCAAGAGTGGTCTCCCCCTCAGAGGAAAGGAAAAAGACCGTTAGATGAGGAGCTTCTCTATAAATATGCAGTTGGACCCAGTTATGTGGTGGTGACAGCCTGGGTCACAGTATGCAAATGACTCCAGTACCTGGGTTTGAGGAGAAAGTTGAGTGTAGTTTTACCAGTTTATAGTCACGTCCATATAGTTACTGGGTGTAAAAATGCAGTAATATAGTGTCTGTTTGCCAGCCAATTTTGTGCATGAATGGGGTATTAGAGGTGGTGGTGGTCGGGCGATGCTGTGAGGCGTTTATTTACGGCTTGCACGGTGTCCATGAGCGGTCTTCCTCCACTCGTACCGGAATGCATGTCCACTAATTCTACGGTCAAAGGTTGGTTCTCGCCTACCGCCACCGTTTGTGCGTGCCAGGAGCATTCGGGCTATTATCAGCGAACAGTGAAATAGGAAGTGAAATCCGGGAGAATGTGTGAATGCAAAGCCCAAGCATACAGTTTGGCTTGTCGAACTATTTTTGTAAGTGCGACAACGCTCTACGTGTATCCTGGAGACAGGAAGCTATGGGTATTGAAAAATAAGACTAGAATAAAATCTAAAATAAAATGTGTTTTATCTTCTGTCATCAGTTAGAGTTTGAAGTTTTATTTTTATTTTTATCACCAGTCTCATCATGAAAACTGGCCTACACGCATTACCAAACCACTGGGTCACAATAATCATTGGTTGGGTTAACCAAATCAAGGAAGATTCCAAAACTATTAACCCAACAACTGGGTTAGTGGACATAACCCAGTATGGGTTGAATATACTCAATACAGGGTTAAAAAGTCTCAACCCAGTGATTGGGTTGATAAAATAACCCAGTATTTTTTAGAGTATAGGCAGAAAATGTACGGGACTAATTCAAAAGAAAAATAGCTGCCCCGGCCAGTGATGCAGAGAGACGCTGTGAAAGTAATGCTTTTAAATGTCATTAAACGTCCCGAAAACAAACTCAATGGTTCCCATGAACTAACTGCTATATTAGTCCCAAAGTAAATGATTGTAATCACACAGTTTGATAGCTATATAAGTCCCAAACAAAACGTTAATCTCTTGGTCAACAAACGTCGGGCTGAACGGTTAAAAGACGATGTCTTCAAAGAAAAGCTTGCGGTAACTTCCTATAACTTCACCAAAGTCATAGCCTTCGATTCAGACTTTAGCCTATGAACACGCAGAAGTAGTCTATGTCTGATCTTGTACAGTAAGTAACAAGACCTACACTCACTCTGGCTACCACAAAGTAGCCTAAATGTTAGAATTTGCGCATAAGGCCATAGGGAAAATCTGCTTTGTTTTGACCTTGCCTGATCTTTTTTTGCCTTAAGTGAGATTGGCTTTATTTTTGACAATTGTCTGCCACTGGAGGATTTCTATATGAGCGCAACTGCTGATCCAACGTTACAGTTAATTGCGCAAGCAGACAACTTTCCTTGCATTCGCGTGGATATCGTAGCCCTGGCATTTACGTGCCATGCTTAGAGATTTTCTGTTAATTTTATTTTCAATTGTCAATAGTGATGGGGATAAAATCTGTCATGACAAAAAGTCCCTGGGACATATCCCCGGCGTCCCCGGCTAAAATGACGCGCCTGAGTGAGGCAGAAAAGCTTGAAGATTTTTTTTTTTTTTTTTTAGTTTTGGAAGGTTTTTTAAGCTATCTGCAATCCTTGTTGAATATTGCAGTGTCCACTGGATGCACCAGCTGTAGTTTAATTTGACGCCCATTTTGCCAATATATCTTTTTAAAAATGAAGGATATGGCAGCCTTTTGCATTGAATGATTTCGGAGATGTCCGCGCGCGACTCGTGGTAAAATAGTGCTTCTCAGAATAAGGCAATTAGTACCACAACATTGGAATGCAAGGCAGGATAGGACAAACTTCCAATGACATATTGTTGGCAGGCTATGTGTGGTTTATTTAATCAGTCTAAGTGACATTTTTAATGTGGGTAGAAACCCTCATGTCCCACCACTACCGCCTGTCGGAGCCAATAGGGGTCAATGTTCCATGATCTTTGGTATAGGTGCTTAGCCTTGTGAGACCAAACTGATCTCGCGAGCTTCAGGTCTTCACTCGCAGCTCAGTCTGGCTATTCTCCATTGACGAGAATTTGGAGCAGGTTGCTAAACAAACGAAC
The DNA here is from genome assembly GCA_027497455.2 of Sardinella longiceps. NCBI lineage: Eukaryota > Metazoa > Chordata > Actinopteri > Clupeiformes > Clupeidae > Sardinella > Sardinella longiceps. Next base: position 34,259,287 of record JAODXP020000019.1, on the reverse strand, counting down.
CAATCAGCATTGGCTTTGAGGCGGGTTGAGGTACGGCGCAACGAGAGGCGGGTCTAAAGAACATGTACGTATGTTAGTACAAGTTCATTCGTGTTCAGAGTCGGTACAGCTAGATGCTGTAGCCAGAGCCAGCGAGATCTACGGAAATACGTCGGTGGAAGTGGAAAAGCATGGGGGACAAGGTGGATAACACGTGAACATGGACGTGATGTCAGGAGATATCACGGAAGTTTGTTTGCATTGAAAACAGCTTGAATCCCCTAATTTAATCATTAAAATGAACGTGATAACTGGCGAAATAAATAATATAATGTTGCTTAATAAATTATTGTTGCAATGCAAGAGGAACAGAGTTGTGTTTGAAGGTGTTTTGTAAAAAATAGTAATGTGGTATGAAATGCTTATTTGAGATGGCTTTTTGACTTAAACCAAGCCATGCTGGAGAGCAATAAGGCTATTTCATTGGGCAAAACTTGCATACTGCTTAGCAGCAGCTCATTCAAATAAGCCACAGAGTACAACGTGGTGGGTGTCATATTTGTCATGAGGAGTTTCAAACCAATCAGAATAAGGAGTTACGTCATGGGGGTGGGATGCATCCTCTTGCAGCCGAGAAAAAGGAGATGCGGGTTTTGGCTGCAAGCGCCTTGATGCCGCGAGTTTTGAGTGACGTGCTGTGGGCGTATTTTGGTGACACATTCACAAGTTTGGTGAAGTCAGCCGGAAGTCGGACACCGCGTCTAACCACAATGCATCGCTTGGCTGCAGGCGGCTGTATGCGGCTTTACATGTTGAATACGCCTTACGTTATTCTGGAAGTAGTACATGAAAAAAGCTATTAAGGGGGGAAAAATGTATTCTCTAGCTCCATCTTAACACTGTAATCGCGGTTGCAAAAATCCAGCGCTCCCCATAGCCAAAAGCCAGCCATGTTGATAACAACTGCGAGCAAGCCGCTGACAACGCGCTACAGCGAGGGAGGGCTTTGAGAGGCCGTCGAGGAACGTAGAAGAGTCTGGGGGAGAGACCAGAGATTTTGGCCAGATTTAGAATTTTTTATTGGCCAGATTTTAATTTTTTTTGCTAAAGTCTCTGAATAACGTAGTCTTGCAGAATTCAGCTTTAAAGCATGCATGAGTAGTTAGTGATGTCAAAAGTATCATAGCAAAATACAGTTCCTCTCCGTTTCATTTGCCATTATGTTGAGGTAGTTGATAGGCTATCACTATGTTGAAAAAATTGTTCCGAATGTTCAAAATACCACATGAAACGTGAAAGGAACTGTATTTCGCTATAATGCTTGCTCTGGAACATCATAGGACAGCACTGACCACTTGGTGAGTTGCATGTTTTTAAAAAAGAGCATTTAAGGTAGTTCTAAGAGCATTATCAGATATGCACCAACAAAGTCATTTTGAAGCAGACAGAGGGTATTCTAAATGAGCCAAATAAATGAGACAGGATCAATCGTAAAATGTTGGTGTCCTAGACAGCCTAGAAAATTGGCTGAAAATCGAACCTCCCCTCTAAACCATTCACACAATACTTTTTTACTGCAACCTACCGATTAGGAGTTTTGGATATCTCTCCATTTATTTTGATAGGGCCTGCTCTTGTTACTGTAAGATCAAGTAACTGCCTGAAGGCGCCTCCAAGATAATCTAATCGATACCACCTAGCTGTGCATGTGGAACGTTAAAAAAAACTCTCTTTTGATGGGGTAGGACATTTCGTTATGGCGGCTAAGAATTATTGGATGATGCTTTCCATCCTGATCATTTAAGCAATATCAGTAGTTGAAAGTGCTCCAGGAAAACTCCTACCTTATAACAGTGTGCTAGTCACTTGACTGTCAGCAAGGGTTTTCCAATTGACTTTCTACTGTAGGTTGCTTAGAGCTTAGAGGTTCGAGCCCTGGGCTGGAATGAGCAGAATGACCTCAGCTGCAGTTGCAGAAAAACAAAAGAATGTAGTAGGCTAGGTCTTTATATGATCTAAATCTTTTGATTTTACTTTGCCATTCCTAAACATTGTAATCTTATGCGTTGTCTGTGATTATATGACTGCACAGAGACTTTTGTCCCTTTTCCACTGCCGGTTTTAGTGCCTACTTAGCCCTACTCTACTCTACTCTACCTACTTTACTGACCCTTTCCACCGGCCATTGTTGTAGCCCAGACCTGGGCCCATTTTCGGTCCCTGCTTTGAGCAGGTACGAGTTGGGCTGAGTAGGGCTACTCGTGGCTACTGGCTGCTGATTGGTCATACACACGGCCACGCCACTCTGCTGAGCGAGCATTGGGGCAGAATTTTAAACTGTGTTTTTAGCATCGTAACATGCTTCAAATTTCACCCCAAAAGCTATGCAAACACCTTACAACATAGAATGGTAGTGTGTATGACTTCAAGTGACTACAAAAGTGGTTGAAACAGTGCTTGTTAAAGCAGCCACATAACATTACCTGTTTGTTTATCCTGGCTTCTGCTACTTTACTCCCTCTCATAACTTGTTTAGCAGACATGAATTATATTCCAGAATCTTTCTCTTTGTGTTCAAACATTAACCTTGATGTTACAATAGCCTGTCATGACACATGAGCCTTACAATACCCATAATGAGCATGTACAACAAAGCTATCATATCTTGTCTATCTGTTCACGATAAGTTGCTGGGTTGCCATATCTGAGTATCTGATTTATTGTGCAAGCACCATGCAATAATTACAGGTTTATTCAAAAGTGAAACTAATAGAAAAGCATTTTTACTGCATTCACTGTCCCTGTTTTCATTGAAAATGCACTTCTATTAACAAATATGAATTCATTTTTCTTTAGAATAAATCTATAATTTCGCTAGATGCATATAGCAAGATCTGGCAACATAAGAACACATTTGAAGAGACGTCTTTTGTGCTGGCATTACAGCTATTGTAATGCTCATGACAGGCTATTGTAACATGGTCAGTAATGTTTGAACACAAAAAAGGAAGATTTTGGAATATTTTTCACGTCTTCAAAACACAAGTTTTCGTCTCTGAAGGAGTAGTTATAGCAGAATTGACTTGGATTAGCTGGAGCCAGAGTGTAAACAGGTATGTTGCTGCTTTGACAAGCAAACTGCTTTAACCACTATTTTAGTCATTTGAAGTCATACACTCTTCAGTTCTGTGTTGTAAGGTGTTCAATGATGTTGCACAGCTTTGGGGGTGATATTTGGAGCATATTATGATGTTCAAAACAGTTTAAAATTCTGTCCCAATGGGTTAGCTGTCGGCGCTAATTCACCGGTGCTCCGCTAATATGTCTCCGCCGACATAACTCCATCCAACCCACCAACGTCATTCGGGCCAAGTTGGGCTTATGTTTTCAGTGGAAATGCAAGCCAAGAGCGGGGTAGTGTAGATACCAGGCTAAGTAGGCACTGGGCTGAATGGAAAAGCGGCATTTGTGTCTCATGATGACACTCTCATCACATTATCAATGTCTTGTGTTGTCAGATTAAAACTGGAGAGGACAGACTCACCTGCGCCCAGCTGTTTGTCCATGAAGTCAATGGAGCAGCCGATAGTTTTCAAACGTGAACTAACTCCAGGTGACTCAAGGTGAGTTTAGTCAAGAGTATGTTAAGAGAGGAACATTATGGATTAGATATAGAAAGCATAACTGCACAGATAGACTTTGGGTCTCATCACATTATCAATGTCTTGTGTTTTCAGATTGAAACTGGAGAGGACAGACTCTCCTGCACCCAGCTGTTTGTCCATGAAGTCAATGGAGCAGCCGATAGTTTTCAAAGGTGAACCAACTCCATGTGAACCAAGGTGAGTTTAGTCATGACTTTGATGAGACAGAAACATTGTGGATTGGATATAGAAAGCATAACTGCACAAACAGTCTTTGACTCTCATCACATTACCATTTTGGGTTGCAAGTACAGTACTATTTGACATGCGCCATTGCATGGGTTGGCTTTGCTGGACATTTCAGCTCAGTCACTCTGCTGTCGGAGAGGGAGAAGGTAAAAAATATCTGCACTGAATTAGCCTACTACCTTTATTAAAGGTATTATCCGGAGTGGATCAACACGTAGCCCTGCTGTTTTATAGTGCTAAGCGCTATTGATAGTCACCTCAATGATCGACTTTCGTGCAATGTAGACTAAGTTGGCGAAACGGCAGCTAACACTAACGGAATGGGGCATGTCAAAACGAAACCTAATCGATTTGGTTTCATTTTGACAGACATGCCCCATTCTGTTACCATTAGCTGCTGTTTGGCTATAAGTCTGCGTTGCATGAAATTCAGTCATTGAGGTGGCGCTTCAATAGCGCTTAGCACTATAAAACAGCAGGGCTAAGTGTTTATTCACTCTGGATAATTCCTCAGGATATGCTGCAGGATTGAGAAACTTTTCTCCATGAAATGAATGAAGATGTTTGTGGATAGGCATTGATTGCTTGAATAAACCTATTTTTATATTTGCTGTGAGACCACAATTATGAGGATACTGCCAGGGCTGTCGCAACAGGACAAGCAAACCAGGCAATTGCCTGGGGCCCCAGGCTTTAATCATTTTAGTAGGTTAATTGGTGTCTTTAGGCTGGAGTTAGACAACTGTAAATTCAATACAAATAACTATATTATTGATAGATGTTTAAAGATTATAACAATTTGGCTCAAGTAGTTCTTTAAATGAGGTGAAGGGCCCCCGTGTCCTGTTTGCTTGGGGCCCCCTAAGTACCTTGAAACAGCCCTGTATACTGCTCAACTATGGCAAAAACAGCTTCTTTGGCCAACCCAGAACTAACTTTGGTCCACCTATAAACTCTGTTGTAGATCCGCCACTGCTTTTTGTTCCACTGTTTTGTATGTTTAGAATCTTTCCAGCAGATCTTTGTTCCTATTCTTTCACAATCTATCTCCGCTCCACTAGTTTACATTACTCAACGGCACCACTAATCTTACTTTGATTTCAAAGGATTTTTTGGTGCCATTACATTGACTCAAAGTAAATTGCTTGTTTGCAATTTGCTTTCGGTCAATGTTCCAAAATGCTTTGTCCTTGTTATCTACAGTAATCAGCAAGCTCACACAACATTGTTATGATTGAATAAGACCAAACTATACTAATACACTCTGTCTCACTCTCTCTTTCTGCAGTGAGTTCATGTCCAGTGTTTTGATAGTGGACCACTTCAGATGTTCAGTGTGTACAGAAGTGCTGAAGGACCCAGTCTCCATCCCCTGTGGACACAGTTACTGCAGGCAGTGCATCAGCTCATACTGGGCCCAGCCTAACCATGCAGGACTCTATGCCTGTCCCCAGTGCTCACACACATACAGCTCCTGTCCTGCACTTTACACTAACTCAGCCTTAGCACAGGTGGTCCAGAAACTCCAGCACCTAAGCCCAGTTCTTCCTGCTGACTGCTATGCTGGTGCTGGAGATGTGAGCTGTGATTTCTGCACTGGGAGGAAACTCAGAGCTGTGAAGTCCTGTGTGACCTGCATGGCCTCCTATTGTGAAACCCATGTGAAAGAGCACTATACAGTTCCAGCACTGCAGAAACATATTCTAGAAGACAGTACACACCAAGAGCAAAAACCCTTGGATATTAAGGTTGAAGATCTGAAGCCGTTTCAGTTAGCTGTTTGTTAATGTTTGATTTAAACTGAACTCCTGGGAAAGTGCAAGTAAAAGAATTCAAGTACTGCCCATAGATTGTTATTGAATCCATGGTCTTTAACAGGCAGTTTCAGCCAAATGTTGCTTTGGGCTCCTCCCAGCCATAGTTCTGTTATCATTTCTTTTCTTATATAACAAGTATGTATAGTAAGTTATATTGCAAGGTGGTAATGGCATATGGTAGGGCTTATTTACTTTACTGAAGTAAGCAAGAAATCACAAGAGGTCGGTAGTTATGCTGGTTTTAGCATGTAGGTAAAGTGGACTGCCAGTTTACAGCGTGCTAAAACCAGCATAACTATTTTTATTTTGTTACTAAAACTGTTATCAGATTAACCAGGAATGGGTTAATTAATGAAGACACAGCAACCAGAAATATAGCGAATTATTCATTGATGCTTGCCATCGATACTCTGAACTGTCAGTTTTAGAACTTAAAATGATCTAACCTCAACATGATTTTAAAACTAGATGTACCGCTTGGCGGTACAAAATACATTCTCTGCATATATGATGCTTGTCAACTTGTTTGTATCTCTCTTATGTCATAAATGTGTGTCTGCATGAGTGAGTTTGCTTTTGTGTACAAGTATAAGAGTGTGTGTGTGTGTGTGTTTATGTGTGTGTGTGTGTGTGTGTGTGTACCCGTGCGCATGTGTGCTTATGTGTACAGTATGTAGTGTGTGTGTGTGTGTGTGTGTGTACCCGTGCGCATGTGTGCTTGTGTGTATGTAGTTATATATGAGCACTATGGCAAGCCGTTCAGGAAAAAAACCTTGAATATATTGAATGAAGTCCTGAATATATTGAATGAAACTCTGGATATATTGAATGAAAGAAAACCTTGAATATATTGAATGAAACTCCGAATATATTGAATGAAGTCCCAAATATATTGAATGAAACTCTGAATATATTGAATGAAAGTCCGAATATATTGAATGAAACTCAGAATATATTGAATGAAAGTCCAGAAATTTCGGTGAAATTCTTGGATTCTCTCATAGACTTCAATGTTACAGAATGAGCTTCTCCACTGCATAAATTCGAGCGCCGCCCAGAACTACCTTATTTGCCATTAGCCTCATGACTCCAGGAAGTGGGTGCTCATGATTTATCTCCGTAAAGAAGGATCTCTGGTACCGCTTGGGTGGAGTGAATGAGTAAATGAGGCAAAATTATTAAATAAATTATAGTTTTATTAATAATTTCATTGATTGCAGCAGCAAGGTAAAATAGTTTAGTTTAGTTAAGTCACAGTCAGTTATTTTGGCCGAGTAGTAATCCAGCTGCGTTACCACCTGTACAGCACAGGAAGCGGCGACGATCCCACTGAAGGTTGGCGTAGCAGCTAGCTAGCGGTGACGATCCCACTGAAGCAGCGACGATCCCACTGAAGGTTAGCGTAGCAGCTAGCTAGCGGCGACGATCCCACTGAAGGTTGGCGTAGCAGCTAGCTTCAGTGGGATCGTTGCCGCTTCCTGTGCTGTTCACTGGTGGTGGTAACGTGGCTGGATTAATTACTACTCGGCCAGAATAACTGACTGTGACTTAACTAAACTATTTTACCTTGCAGCTGCAATCAATGAAATTATTAATAAAACTGTAATTTATTTAATATTTTTGCTTCATTTACTCATTCATTGCCAACCACTCCACCCAAACGGTACTGACTGGTCACAGGCATTTCCATACTTGTGACACACATAAGACGGCCGCTGGCACTGACCTCGGATGAGGCAAGTTTCATTCAATATATTCGGAGTTTCATTCAATATATTCGGGACTTCATTCAATATATTCGGGGTTTCATTCAATATATTCTGAGTTTCATTCAATATATTCAGAGTTTCATTCAATATATTCGGGACTTCATTCAATATAGCCTATTCGGAGTTTCATTCAATATATTCAGAGTTTCATTCAATATATTCAGGACTTCATTCAATATATTCGGAGTTTCATTCAATATATTCAAGGTTTTCTTTCATTCAATATATTCGGAGTTTCATTCAATATATTCGGAGTTTCATTCAATATATTCGTGACTTCATTCAATATATTCGGAGTTTCATTCAATATATTCGGGACTTCATTCAATATATTCAAGGTTTTCTTTCATTCAATATATTCAGAGTTTCATTCAATATATTCAAGGTTTTTTTCCTGAACGGCTTATATAGGTAAGGGATAACGTCCGACGAGGTGTCCAGTTATTCATTTATAATTGTCGAGGCGGAATCTAGAACTCCGGCGACGCGCGCAGCGCGAAGACGGAGTTATTCCGCCAAGACAATTATAAATAAATAACTGGACACCTCGGAGGTCGTTATCCCGCTTATCTCCCGTATCTATCTATCTGTCGTATATTTGAAGAAGCGTATAAAACGTAAAAGAAATATGCAACTCAAATTTAAAAGAAGCTAACCTGTTCGGTTTGGGTACTACTTTCAGTTGAAAGTAGATCTACCAGGTTGCTTATTGTTGTTATAGTTACCATTCTGAAAGGCATTCATATGGAACGGTAATCAGTTATTAGATGAGTTATTTTTTGGAACTACTTCCAAAGTAGCCGGTTATCTGGAATTAATGGCCACCTAGCAGCCAATCAGAGAAGAGAATGGCGTTTCTGAAGGGAGATAAAGCACATATAATGTAAATGATTATTTGAATTTTGTAACCCAGTGACCATTCACTTAATAGCACCATCTACTGGTCAATAGTTGTACAGTCATTAAATGTACATATAAATTCATTTATTTTATAGCCCCCCATGGATGAAATCCCACAAAATTTGACATATTCCCACAGGATGTCAGGTTCATCATACACATTCAATTTGGTGCAGTTCTTAGCATCTGATCCAAAGATAGGGGCAATTAAAGCAGTATAATATTGGATTTTATTTTTTTACCATGGGGGTGCAAATCACAAATGACTGGTTATAAGCTAAGTTGATGTGGGCTCTTGAGACCAACATTCCATAAAAATTTCATCATCCTAAATGTCACGGGTCAGGTACTTTTTTAGGAAAAACTGCATTTTTGGGGTTTCACAGGGGGGCCACGCAAAGATGGAGTGGCCCCCGGGGACCAAACGAAATTTTTCCGTAAAAGTCTACAGGGGCTACATGCCCACCAAGTTTCATGTGCCCCGGTGTTACGGTGTCCCGGGAATCGTTGACCAAAAATTCAGGAAGTAGATGACGGGAGAAAAAAAAAAAAAAACTTTGACAATCATTATATGACCGCTACGCTTGCTACGCAGCGGCGGTCATAATTACCTGAGCTTTGGAGAACGTTCTTTGGCACTTTACTTAAATTTATATTGTCATAACCTGCTGCAAGTTTTGTGTGATAATTATGTTCATTTACCTGTTAAGTTTGTTATGTGCCGGGGGCGGCATAGCTCAGTGAGCTAGTATGCAGATTCCGACCCGGGGTCATTTCCCGATCCTTACCCTTTCTCTCTCTCCCACTCGTTTCCTGTCACACTCTCTACTGTCCTATCGAATTAAAGGCACAAAAGCCCTAAAACATATCTTTAAAAAAAAAAGTTTGTTATGTGCCTCTTAGGGGAATTAAGGGGTGGGGTTGAGATGTGCGTGCACGTGTGTGCGCGCCTGTGAGTGACGGAGAGTTGGTTAGAGACAGTGTTGTTGTTAATGGAAGTTCTAAAAGCATGAGTTGGCTAAAACATCAACTCGTTCTTACTCTGTGTGTAAGCAATAGAGTACGGGAAGTTCACCCTGTATGTCCAGAAGTATCACAATATACATTTCATAAAATGTATTCATGGGCTATTGATCTTTGTCAAATCAATTCATATTTTGAAAATTTTGTACTGCTATATGTTTATAACTAATCATGTGTACTTTCATAATAAAAAGGCTATGTAGCACGGTGTCCCCCTAGCAGTTTAGCATGCAGACGTACAGCTGATACGCTGACCTATTGGTTGAGCCAGATGTAATGTAACTATCATCATTAAAGCAGGTGTGGCCATATCTCAGAGGGGCCACTTAATAGTTTGCCATGAACTGTGATCTCTAACTGCTGATTGTTCATGAGTCAGTGCTTGAGTCAGGGTTTGTTTTTTCCCTTGGGCTACAGAAGCGATATTCCAGCACACTTCACCTCATACAGTAGTCATGCCTAAGGAGGTGTTTTTTTAATGAGACAGACATGTTGGGTGAAGCTTTACTGGAAATCATTGCATTTTCATGTAAGTTTGTGTAAAAGTATGACGGCTCTAGGGAAAAGCTTCATAGTTGTAAAAATCCCAAACTTCTTGAGAATGTCACGGCTTGGCTCAACAGCCGTGGCAAAGAAGGACGCAGCGCAAGCAAAATAGCAAAAATAAGTAATTTATTAAATAAATAATGAAAAGTCAAAAGCAACGAGGAACTAAATAGCAATGGAGTATGGTAGTCAGTAAGGTCAGCGGTGTAAAGTGAGTGCATGGATGTGTGGATAGTATTGTGAAGGGTGTTGCGTGTAAAGCAAAAGGGGAGAAAAGGAAGCTCCACCGGGAAAAGGGGAAAACTGCTTTTAAAGGAATCATGGAGACACCGGCGCCAGGTGTCACCAATAATTAGGAATGGGCTGCAGGCCGCACCTATGAACACAGAACACACAAGACAAGACAAACACAGGCAAGGCCAGCAGACCATCACACCCCCTCCCACAAAAAGCGGGCTCCATAACAGAGTCCCGCCCCATATTACAGGGCTAATAAACAATTAGTCTAATAATCAACAAAAAGAAAAACCAATATAAATCTATATTCACATTTTATAATGCCATATTGAACAGTAGATCAGTCAAATGGAAAGATTTCAATCCTAAAGCTAAACATGTAAACTACAATATTAACCATTTCTTTTACCCCGAAACCACCTGAAAACAGTAGGTTTCTGTCCCACTGATTACCTCCTTCACCACCTTCCCACTCAGCAACCGGTGCACCTAGGAAGCATTTAAGAGTACGAAAGAGGTAAAAATGACAGAAGCTTATGTGTGAGAAGCAGCAACAGCGTGTCTGCAACCACGCTGCCACCCCCCCTCACACAGGACGTCAGGCATAGGGATAGGGTATGAATGCAATAGGTTAACATGAAAAACCTGAACACTCTTCATGTGTTCAGGAGTAGCAACTAAACAAAACTGTTCAGACACTTGTTTTAACACCTTGTATGGCCCAGAAAGTTTTGCCTGACAAGAGGCCTGAACAAGACACATGGCCAGCACTTGGTCTCCTGGCCTGAAGGAACAACATTTTACTAGCCTGCCATCAGGCTGAGACACCGTTAGATCTGAGCTTGTCTGGCAACATGCAGAGTAAAGACGACACCGAAAACCACTCACAAAACCAATCAAATGGTCTGGCGGCACAGACTGCCTGCTACCCCCCAGTAAAACTGTCAACTGTCCAGAGGCCACTCTGTTAAGGGAAGACCCAAAGAGCTCACTCGCCACCTCTCTGGCAGCAAGCGCTAACCACTGAAGACAGCCGTCCCAAACATTACCAATTTCAAGACAATAAGTTCTTAAAAGAGACTTCAGCCTTTGACAAAAGTGTCCAAGTGCACCCTGACAACGCATGTAAGACACTGAACCACAGAAACGTAGGCGCCTTAACACCCACTGCAAAACACGAACAGGCAGATTAGACCCACTAGCTTGAATGGTCTCTGGAGCGCCAAAATCAGAAATATGTTGAAAAAGTGCAGAACACACCGAACTCTGAGAAACTCGAAACATTGGATACATGGCCAGACAGCCAGTGGCCTGACAAACCACTGAAAGCATGTAGCTAGAACCAGATTGTGACTGCACTAAAGGACCAATACAGTCCACAACAATATTCTCAAACAAGGCAGAGTTATTATGGTCATTCAAACCATTTTGTGAAGAGTGTGCGGGCACATCAGCCACCAACTGGCTGAGCGATGACTGAGAAACTGGAGCAAGTGAAGGCTTAAGAGCCACACGCGTTACAGCGCAGGCTGACAATGTCCCAGAGGAACCCTCACTAGACTTATTCTGCTCTAAACAAGACAGCGAAAGGGACTTAGGTGGAGTTGAAGCAACATCAGACCAAAGTCTGGAGCCCGCAAGGCCATTGCCAAGTATAACAGATACCCCTTTAATTGGCAACGCAGGTCGCACTGCAAGTGCCACCTCACCTTGAAATAGCTCACAGTCAAGCATTACCCTATGCAAAGGCACATGCATAACATCCAAGCCCATACCCCTAACTGGAATAGCACTACCAATTTCAGAGTCTTTAGACAAGGGTAAAACACCTGCCTGAATAAACGAATCAAAAGCCCCGCTGTCCCTTAGAATATTTACTGGAACCTTTTGATTACTGCCCACCATTGAGACATAACCAGTTCTTAAAAATGGCAGATAAGAGTCTAGTGCAGCTGTGCAAGAATGTTTCATCTGCAAACCAGGATCAACAGGGACAGGAACACTCAAGCAATTTGGTGCAGCCAAACCCGCTCCCTTTGGGTGTGAAGCTGGAGCATATGCATGCTTACTAGGTTTTAGCCTGAAACAATCAGCTTCAATGTGACCACGTTTATGGCAAAAATTGCAAACTTTCTCTGACCCACGAGCACTGTAATCAGACTTAAACGTCCCAGATGAACTGCTTGGTGTATCAGAAAACGAACTAGCAGAACTACCAGGCTGAAAACTGTGACCATGAGAAGTATTAGAATGTATCAGAATGTAGTCATCAGCTAAAGCCGCAGCATCAGCTGCCGTGCGTGCTTTCTGCTCTGAAATATAAGTGGCAACATGATGGGGAACAGAGTTTTTAAACTGCTCAAGCACAATTAGATCGCAGAGATCGTTAAAGTCTGAGACCTCAACAGAAGCACACCAGCGATGAAAAGATGTTGTTAGATCACGTGCAAATTCTAAATGGCTTTGTTTTGGACCTCTTTTCCATGATCTAAACTTCTGCCGATAATGCTCTGGAACACGCTCATACACCTTCAATATTGCCGCTTTAACTTTAACATAGTCTTTACTATCATCAGCAGACAGAGCTGAAAAAGCCTCCTGAGCTTTGCCAGTAATGACGCACTGAAGCATCAATGCGCGTGCGGAATTGGGCCAGCTTCTCGCATCAGCTAAACGTTCAAATAATAGAAAAAAAGTTTCAGGATCGCTTTCTGAAAATTTAGGAACAAGGCGTAAATTACCCCGAACATCAAAACAGTCAGGCTGATCAACGCTAGACTGAGCCCCAGAACTTAATCTAGGCGATGGTGAAATTGTACCCTCGCGGAGAACCTGAAGTTTATGTTCAAGGTCTAACCGAGTCTGCTCAGTTTCTTGACGCAACTTTTCTACTGCCAGATCTTTCTCAATTGCAGCATCCACTTTATACTTTTCATGCTCAATCTGTAACAACAACAACTCTTTACGCTGTTCAAAGCTTAAGCCCTCCACTGAGACAGACAGCGGGGACGTAACGTTAACAAACTCACGTTCTTCCAAAACACCATTAGCAATCAAATTACTTTTAACAATTGACTTCACCTTATCCTTTGCGAACTGACTGCTCACATCAAGTTTGTAATGTTCAGCCAATTGTAACAACTGATCTTTCTTACACTGATCTAATAAATCCTCCGATGGAGAAGCAATAAATTCTTCCACTGTCGGTGGCGGCATTATAACGTTAACACTTTACGCAACGCTAAACAAAACAAAACAAAACTTAATCAAGTGGAATGCGTGACTTCATGCAAAAAGCCCCCCAGACCGAAGGCTAAACTAGCAATGCGTGCCCCTCTAACTAACTAAAGCCCCACAACTATATCTAACGTTATTTATGCTGCGGCCTAGCTCTTCATGCAGCTACTGGCGGTGGGAACATTAAGTGCACAAGCCCAGTGGAGGAGAAAAGCAACCAGAAACTGGTGACTTCGCTCACACCATGGATACACTCCCGAGACAACCGCTCTAACCGCTTTCACCACAACACTAAACCAAACCCCGACGAAGTCCAAAGGGACAACGCCGCTTCGCCTAACAAGGGACAAACACTGCTACAAACTTAACAAGAAATGCTGAAGTCAAACATCCACTTACCTTAAACGTCGCGCAAAGAGGTCGAGCTTCCAACAAATCAGACAAACTAAGCTTCTAAACTCAAAATTATTACAAACGCTGCGTCTCTTCAAACAAAAGAAAACTCCCGTTCCGACAGTAGGCCGGCTGCTACACCTGTACGGAACTCAAGGGAATCCCTACTATCAAATGACGTGATATATGACGACACGCCATTCACAAAAATCGACCTGCAGCACTCGCAAAACAAAAGCGGTGAACTACGATGTCCAATTTAGAACACCAAACAACTTAACAAGAGCGACGCAGGTTTAAGTTTGGACGGCCCCCATTTGTCACGGCTTGGCTCAACAGCCGTGGCAAAGAAGGACGCAGCGCAAGCAAAATAGCAAAAATAAGTAATTTATTAAATAAATAATGAAAAGTCAAAAGCAACGAGGAACTAAATAGCAATGGAGTATGGTAGTCAGTAAGGTCAGCGGTGTAAAGTGAGTGCATGGATGTGTGGATAGTATTGTGAAGGGTGTTGCGTGTAAAGCAAAAGGGGAGAAAAGGAAGCTCCACCGGGAAAAGGGGAAAACTGCTTTTAAAGGAATCATGGAGACACCGGCGCCAGGTGTCACCAATAATTAGGAATGGGCTGCAGGCCGCACCTATGAACACAGAACACACAAGACAAGACAAACACAGGCAAGGCCAGCAGACCATCACAAGAACAAAACTGAATGTTGCCCCAAAGAATCTGGCGTCAATAGTCCAATTGAACTTGATGGACAATAACCTCAAGACCTTATTTCTTTCGGCTTTTTCTGACAGAGGGTACTACTAACAACATGCTTTAGGAAAATAGTTGGCCCAAGTGATCAAGATGCTTTAAAACCAAGATTGCCAATGCAATCAAAGGTCTGGAGTTTGTTTTAGTGTGCCCCAGAGGACAACATTGAAATACACTACAGTTACCAGACACAGACAGAACATGACATACAATAATACAGAAAGGAACAGGTGAAAAACTACAATCCCTCCCGATCTACAAGAGCAGCATGCATACAGGAATAAAAATAGGAAAAATAAATAAATGAATAAAATATACAATACATTGCTTTTAGTGTTCTTGTGCAGTGTGTGATGACGCCGACTCAACACCAAGTTAAACCGTAGTCACAATGAAGAGAGAGAGTCCGTAGTAAGATTGACCATTTACTGTGGTTCTCAATCAAAAGTCATACGGTGAAAACTGTAAATAAATGTATACAAAATATTCAGTGTCTGTTCTCTTATACAATACTAAGAAGTTATTTAAATTATTTACTAAAGAATAGGGTTCACACAAATGTTATAAATCAAACTTACGGCATTGCCTCTAAGAACTGCAAAAACTATGAGTTTATCAAATATTGTAAAACTATGAGTTTATCAAATATTTCTTCTTACGAAGCCTTTATCTCACAGGTCCATCTCCTTGTTTTTGAACAGGGTAGGTCATTCCAGCCACCTTGCAAGATATGGACACAATCCTCTTCATATTCATTGTTGGGTTCACCTGCAAGCCAGAATCTGCAGCAATAGCCACATATCAGCTGTAAATTATGCATAACATTTAATATGGTAACTTTACCTTCCAGAGAGTTGTAGTAGGGTAAAATTTACTGTGCAATCAAAGTAAATAGTTGTGTGCGCACATCCAAATATCTTATTGCAGGTGCTTAATCAAAAGGATAAACTGATGAAAAAACAAAAAGATTTGCACACTGCCTTCAAGACACTCAACTTTTACTAAATGTGCAACGTTTGCTTGAAAAAGATCAAGATATCGAAACGTTGCACATTTATTAAAAGTTGAGTCTCTTGAAGGCAGTGCAAATACTACCTCTGTGATGCATAAAGGTAGCCTAGACTCTAGACGTACCTCTAGCGGTAGCAAATTTGAATTTGCACAGAGGATACATTCTTATGATATAGTCTGGCGTGTCAGGCTAGCATAAAGGTGGACAGCAGGGGGAGTAATTCTCATAATGATTAAATTCTCATTAAATTGATCATGCTGTGGCTTGCATCTGAGGAAGTTAAAGTTGACTGTTTATCTCACCCTTGGGTCAGCTGAGTAGAATCTACCCATTTCCACACCCCCTCTCTGGAAGTATCATGCAGTCCGATCCAGCTATCATCTTGATTTTGACTGACAAAGTCCTGTAAACAAAGCAATGCCATGTGGTGAACACTTCAGAGAAGAGCAACTTGCATACACAGGTGCGTAGGCTGTAGAACACAGGTGTTCTAATATCTCAACACTCAACACCTGAGCACCAACCTGAGCATCAGAATATATTGACAGGCTATAACCAATAGATCAGGCTCAATCCATTCAGAGCCTATACCCATTCCACAGTCAATGAGGAGCCATCAACATCATCAAAGACCCTACCCACCCTTCACACAATCTGTTCACCCTCCTACCATCTGGCAAGTGAAACCGTATGCACTGCAGGACTATCACTATGCACTTTATGTCCTAGTGCTCTCTCAGTTGATGTCCTAACTACAGTTATATTTAATTTAGCCTAATTTAGCTTTGTTATTGAGCATTTGGAGTTTGGGGAAACGCCAGTCTTCTTGCAATGTACTGTTGATTGACCATTACGTTTGCTTTGACTTTGACTTTGACTCAATCCAAGAGACATCTGCACATAGTAATCTGATATAAGATATTCTAGCTACAGCTTAGTGACTCTGCACAAGTGATGTTATTGGTCTGTCCAGACATGGGAGAACAGCTGCTGAGGCTCTATGCTTCACTGCATAGTAAAAACATTTTCACTACTATGGGCCCAATACATTATAAAGTTCATTGTGCAGTTGTTTACTCAAGACATGATGTCATTTTACAAACCACACTACTCATGACGTCAGCGACTATTAGTAGGTCTAATGCTGTTTTTAAATTCACACCAAAAATACTGACAACTGACAAATTGTCCTACTGTATGTCAAAATCCACCTTTGAGCCATGTGATGCACTGAATGTAGACACACTGAATCATGTACTAGAGTTGTATGTCCCGGAAACACAAAATAAAAAGCAGAATGCACCCATCAAGTCTATGGCCTATTGTGGCACATTCATCTTATAGTAGTAGGTTTAAATTCTTTAAAAGTTTAAAGGAGCTAGCTATCTAAAATACACAAAAAGAAATTCTAATGTGCCACCTGGCTTGAGAAACCCACTCTTAACTTTTACCAGTAGAAGCAAGGCCAACAGTATAGAATTGAATGTAATGGAGTTGACTTTGTCATTCTCCCAGCTACCCATAAATGATTTTCTACTGGTTGAAATGTCTGGAGCGGGGACATCTCGCTGGTAGACCTCAACTCATCATAGTGGGTGACTAGGTGATATCCCCCTGCTGGTGTTTAATTAGCCTAATATTGCTATAGAGTAGGCCTGACACGCATTTTTGTCATCAAGAGTTCAGTAGGCGGTTTGTGCTGGTAAAAGCTGACAAGGATCATTTTTTTTAATAATTGATTCAACAGCTATCAAAAAAGATATCAAAACAGTTTGCCGCTATCCCTATCCCATTGTTGCCAGCAGTTGAAATAATAGGCCTACTCTTTAATATGGGTTGAATGTTAACCAAGGTTGTTTTTCAAATCAAGTTATAACTTCCAATATAGCCTAATCTACTTTTTTCCAGTCTCGGTCTTGGTCTTGGCCTCGGCCTCAATTTGCCTTGGTCTTGTCTCGGTCTCGTTAGCCTCTGGTCTTGGTCTTATCTTGGTCTCGTTAGCCTCTGGTCTTGGTATTGTCTTGGTCTTGGTCTAAACGGTCTTGACTACAAGTCTATCATG
>JAODXP020000019.1:34235779-34241559 GCA_027497455.2 Sardinella longiceps | reverse complement strand
CCAGTGGTTCTCAAACTTTTTCTGTCATTCCCCACTTAAAAAGGCAGAGAATTTTTCACGCCCCACCTGGAAGGCTCAATTTGCCCACAATATTTCTTTGAGAAATACCTTGCGAGTATAGGTTTTTTGTCAATGTTTGAATTTTCATGTTATTAATTCTATGCCAAATTTCTCTCTAACTCATCACACCAAGTAGCAAATAATACCATTGGAAAGCTCAATTTACTGTCAAATGTGCATATCTGACAAATAACTGTGAATTTGGGGGGCAAAGAGATGTCTCGCGCCCCACCTGTCATGTGCCCGCCCCACAGTTTGAGAAACACTGCCCTAACCGTTAATATGGATAAAAACAAAGGCAAATCTGCGCTTTCAACATGACGTGAATTAAATCATCTTGTAAGGATCATTTACGGAATTATGCCTTTGATAAGCATGTTTGGATATTACTTTGGATATATTTTATATTAAGAAACCGATTTAAATTTTGAAAGGATTAATGATGGCAATAATAATATTAATATGCATACTTGCATATATAAAATAAAATAATTGGAATATGAACCCTATATTTCCAAAGGCAAGGCACATTTTATTTCTATAGCACATTTCATACAAAAGAATGCAACTCAAAGTGCTTAAAAGAAAGGAAGAGAAATAGAACACATAATAAAAAAGAAAAGAAAAATGTATTTACATTGAACAAAATAAACAATTTTATTCAATAAACAGTATGCATTATCTAATGAGCTAGTTGTAAACTTAACAAAAGGCATCACTGAATAGTTTGGTTTTAAGTTTTGACTTAAAAACACTCACTGAGGGAGATTCTTTTATATCTTAGGGCAGGGGTAGGGAACCTATGGCTCGGGAGCCAGATGTGGCTCTTTTGATGGTTGCATCTGGCTCACATACAAATCTTTTATAGAAGAATGATAACGTTAAAAATGTAAAACATTCTCATGTAAGCCTATTTCAATCTATTCATCTATCTATTTCAGTCCAAGGTGACTGGAATAGCAATTGTGAGAAATGGAAAGCCATTCACAGATGAGGATTATGCCAAAACACTATTTTTCTGTACTTTTTGATTACTTTTCGAATAAAGATAAGATAAATTAATGGATAAAAGACATGCCTGTATATTGTATGGCTCTCATGGAAATAAATTTTAAAATATGTGCCATTAATGGCTCTCTCAGCCAAAAAGGTTCCCGACCCCTGTCTTAGGGTAATAAATTCCACAATTGGGCACCAGCGAACACAGCCGAGCCGAGCTGTTCCACACACACCTGCCAGAACCAGTGAACACAGCCGAGTTGTTCCAGAGTGTGGTGATGTCACATAATAAGAGGGGAGGGACTTCAGACTTCTTTAACCCCCATCAGCTGAAAACACACCCTTTACTATTGGTTTTAAAGAATGAGATGAGTCCTGTGTAGGATTAAAATGGCGAAGCCCCTTTACTTAAAACTCACATCTGCACTCTACAGGCATCCAACGGAAAAGCGACGGTTACAACTTAATTGGACATTCAAATTCAAATTAAACTCAGGATTCAAATGACTGCTTACGTCATGCATATTTAAACAGAAAATACACAGAAACCATTATAACATTCTACTTAAAGTGTCTTTTCCAACACTCCTTCTCACTTGCAGGTAGAATGACATCTAGTCTGATGGTTTCAGTCCTGCCATTTCTCTCAGCTTCACGAACTTTGCTTGAGTTAGGCCTTTGGTCAGCATGTCGGCAATCATGTCATCAGTATTGCAGTACTGTAGATCCACGGCTCCACTGGCAACTTGTTCTCGAATGAAATGATGTTTTATGTCGATGTGTTTCGCACGGCCATGGAATTGTGGATTTTTGGCCATGCAAATAGCTGACTGGTTGTCTTCATAGATCATTGTTGCTCTTGCAGGGCAGTTCTTCAAATCTGATAGCAGCTGTCGCAACCAGATTGCTTCTTGTGCCGCACTGGCTAGTGCCATGTACTCAGCCTCTGCTGTAGAAAGAGCAACACATGACTGTTTCTTACTTCTCCAGCTTACTGCTGCGCCACTCATCTTGAACATGTATCCTGACACAGATTTTCGATCGTCTAGGTCCCCAGCCCAATCTGCATCAGAGTATCCAACGCACTCTTTCTCTTTGTTCTTGCTGTACAGTAGACCTAGTACCTGTGTTCCATTCAAGTATCTCAGGATACGCTTCACAGCTGTCCAGTGCTGCTTGGTCGGGTCAGAACAGAATCTGGCAACATTGCTAACAGCATATGCTATGTCAGGTCTTGTTCTTGTAGACAGGTAGAGCAGGCTACCCACAGCACTCTGGTACAGTACTTTCTCAACTTTTTCTGAATCCTCAGAAGCTTTGACAAGCTTTGTACTGGTGTCTGTTGGGGTGGTGACAGTTTTAGCATTCTCCATTCCAAATTTTTCCAGAATGTTTCTCGTGTAAGATGTCTGGCCCATCCATATGTTTCCATTTGGATACTGCACGATCTTCACTCCCAAGAAGTGCTTGAGCTCTCCCATGTCTGTCATGTCGAAGTGCTTTGCCAGCTCCTTCTTTACCTCATTAATGCGTCTGTCACTTCCTCCACCAAGAAGAAGATCATCCACATACACTGCAACTAAAAACATCTCGCCCTCAGCTGCTGTGTAGATGCAGGGATCACTCTTTGTTTGCAGGAATCCCATCTTCCGTAGTTTCTCATCTAGGACAATGTTCCAGCATCTAGGAGACTGCTTCAATCCATAAATGCTGCGTTTCAGTCTGCAAACAAGGTTTTCCTTTCCTTTCATAACAAACCCTTCTGGCTGTTTCATATACACCTCTTCTTTGAGTTCTCCATTCAAGAAGGCGGTTTTTACATCCATTTGATGCAGCTTCAGTCCATGTTGCGCTGCTAGTGCAGCAACTGTGCGGACAGATTCAAACCTAACGACTGGACTGAACGTCTCATCATAGTCAGATCCAAATCTCTGAGAAAAACCTTGAGCCACCAGACGAGCTTTGTGTCTTTCAATTTCTCCATCAGTGTTGACTTTGATTTTGAAGACCCATTTGCTCCCTACGGCTTTCTTGCTCTTTGGTAATTCAACAAGGTCCCACACTTCATTTGCATGTAGAGATTCTATCTCTTTCCGCATTGCTTCTTTCCACTTACATTTTTCAGGACTTGTAAGCGCATCATGCACAGTTACAGGTTCATGTAGATCACTACTGGCAACGGTCACCCATTCTCCATAGTGGTCAGGTGGTCTTCGAACTCTCTCTGGCCTTCGTGTCTCAGGCTCAGCCATCTCAGTGACCTCTGGTTCTTCACTGTCGATGCAGTCGAATTCCACCAGACTGTGCTTAACGGTCTCTTCACATAAGTCTGATGTGTCAGCCCCACAGACTGATTCGTTGAATATCACATCACGACTGTAGAAGACTTTTCGTTGTTTAACATCATATAGCCTGTATCCTTTTGTTTCTGTTCCGTAGCCCAGAAGAACACATTTCCTTGCCTTCGAGTCCAACTTTTTCCTCTCATCTTTTGGTATGTGGGCATAGGCATCACATCCAAATACGCGTAGATGACTCACAGTAGGTTTCTCTCCAGTCCATGCTTCAAATGGTGTCATGTCTGCTACTGCTTTTGTTGGACTTCGGTTCCTCAGGTACACTGCTGTTGCGAGAGCTTCAGCCCAGAACCTCTGAGGCAGCTTAGCATCAGCCAGCATCGATCTCAGAGTCTCAACCAGAGTTCTGTTCATCCTCTCAGCAACACCATTCTGTTCAGGGGTCTTTGGCACGGTTAGTTCATGTCGCACTCCTTCTGTTTTCAGAAATGCTTCAAACTCCTTTGAAGTATATTCTCCTCCATTGTCAGTGCGAAGAACTTTCAGTTTTCTCCCAGTGAATGTTTCCACTTCTGCTTTCCACTGAACAAACTTGTTGAAGACTTCATCTTTGTGTTTCAGGACATACATCCACACATAATGAGTCTTGTCATCAATGAACGTCAGAAAATACTCTGCTCCACTCAATGACTTCTCATTTATTTTTCCACACACATCACTGTGCACTAAGCCAAGTGGTTCATTAGCTCTTTTCCTGCCATCAGTTGGAAATTTTCCACGATGATGTTTCCCTTCAGCACACGACTCACAAAAGTCAGCATCTTTTAGGACATCATAGGTCAATCCATCCACTAACTGCTCTTTGGCTAGCTTCTTCAAATTTTGCACACCAAGGTGACCAAAACGCCGATGCCATATGGTTTCTTTTGTCTCCTTGTGCACACTCTCTGTGGCAGCTGAATGAGCTTTTTCATGTTCACGACAATGAATGTAGTACAGGCTATCCACTTTCTTTGCAACTGCAATTAGCTTTCCCTCTGCATCCATCAAACTACAGTCATCTTCGCTGAACTTCACAATCTTCCCTGACTGTGTTGCCATAGACACGCTTAACAGGTTGTATGACAGGCGTGGAACATACAACACATTGTTCAGCTTGCATTTCTGAGTTGCGTTAGAAAGAATCATATCAAGCAAAACAACACCTCTTCCTGTTGCTTCAACTGAGTAGCCATCACCTAGTGTAACTTCTTGAGTTGGCTGTAAACTATTGAATTCAATAAACATCTTCTTATCATTACACATGTGACAGGTAGCTCCAGAATCAATAATCCAGCTGTTCATTATTTCAGATTTAACAGATAATGCATGACTGACTACTAAACCAACACACTCACTGTTTTCGCTGTCATTTCCTTTTTTCACTTCAGCCTTGTTTAATTTTTGCTTCGATCCATTTTGACTCTGTTTATCTCCACTTTGCTCACTTTTCTTCAGATCTCTGCAATTTCTTTTAATGTGGCCAAACTTTCCACAGTGGTGACATTTTGGACCTTTCCCTTTAAATTTTTGCTTACTTGCCATTGCTTTCGCATCACCGCTTGCATCTGCATCACGTAGCTTAATCTTGCGTTCTTCATGCAGTAAGCGCTCTGTCACCACTTCCATCTTCGGAACATCCACACTTGCCTCTAACGCTGTTACAATCATGTTGAACGATTCAGGCAAACTTGCTAGTAGATAGACAACACGGTCATCTTCATCTATAGGATCTCCGATTATCGATAGAGCGTCAAATGTTTCTATCATACTCTTTATATGATCCTGAACTGACTCACCATCTGTTAGGCGAAGAGCATGAAGTTTGCGTCTCAGAGCCAGTCTGTTTGCCCACGTTCTTGCTTGGAACTGATCTGCGAGCCTCCGCCAGACAACGGAGGGATCAGTTGGCTCTCCGATTAAGTAAAGCAGGGATGGTTCAATCGACAACACAATTGTAGACAAAGCGCGATCTCTCTTCGAAATAAACTTCGCAAATTCTTCTTTTTCCGATCGGTTAGGACTGTCCACATCGCCTTTCACAATTCCCCACAGGCCCTCTCTCACCAAAGCCATCTGACATTGAACTCTCCACGTTGGATAGTTAGAGCCGTTCAGCGGAATTATAGAAACCTTCAATTCCGACATCCTTCTTCTTTCTTTCGAAGTTTTCACAAAGAATTCTTACGGCTTCCTTTCAGCATGTCCTGGGCCCATAACCTATTGGTTTTAAAGAATGAGATGAGTCCTGTGTAGGATTAAAATGGCGAAGCCCCTTTACTTAAAACTCACATCTGCACTCTACAGGCATCCAACGGAAAAGCGACGGTTACAACTTAATTGGACATTCAAATTCAAATTAAACTCAGGATTCAAATGACTGCT
>JAODXP020000019.1:34188279-34225779 GCA_027497455.2 Sardinella longiceps | reverse complement strand
CCTCTTCTTTTTCACTTTCACGGATTTATTTGGAAGTTACGCACCAAGCAAGACAACACCGTAAGACGAAGGCGTGAACACCACTCTCCTCTTCTACACTTGTTCTTTTACGTAAGTTGAAAATGTGACAGTTAACGGCATTTCCGTGCTTTTAGGTCCTTGCTATGAACTTCTCATTTTAACTCTTGCCTGCTTACCAAACCACCATTCCACCACACAAAGACTTCTAACGCCATCTAGTGGTGAAAGTACAACAAGTCCAGCCAGTGTTTGATGTGGAGGCTCCACACACACACACACACACACACACACACACACACACACATTTACATTTGAAATTAAGTCTTTCTCTGTCTTTACTGAGTTGTCCTATTTGGTATGAATGTAGTAGCCTAATATTTACATTTCTCTAGAAATTCCACACACTTCACAGCAAAAACTACTTTCTCTCAAAAGTTTGTCCATTTTTCGTCACGTCCATAACGCAAATTGAAAGGCTCATACTCTTATAATGTAAATCATGATATTAATTTTTTGTGTTTGCAAATGGAGTTTGCAGAGGAATATGAACTAAATTGTGAAATACGGTTTGCGGAGGTTATGTGGCATTTTGTTCATCAATAATGCATGAAAATGTCACGTCTACATAGCTGGAATTGCCCATATAGGCCTAGTTTTTTTCAGAATCTGTGAGAAAGTTCTACTTTTTTCCGTGTAACTTTGTCTATTTGATTGATTGTTGAGGATTGATAGAATTCTTTGTTCAGCATAACATTTCAGCGGTGTGACCTTACAGTTGTTATGTTCTCTGGAGGGACTTGGAATAATTTATATATAAATTTTTTTGACATCATTGATTTCTGTTTGAGAAGAGCTTTCATTTGATACCATGCATATGGGTTTATACAGTAATCTGCATAGTTATTTTATTATGGTCCAAAAAATAGTTTGTCATGTTTGTCATAAAAGAAATGCTCAAAGGTACCGGAGCTGCACCCGTCAGATTCTGAGTCTAGTACACCCCCTAAACTATATTTGTGTAAAAAGAATTGCCTTCGTACCTTATGTCACACCTATCCTGGGGTTCTACCTGACTATATGGAAATGTGATGTCCCCTGTTTTCATATCAGGTGTAGCCCTCGGTTATGCATTTCGTCAAAGGAGTCTGAATGCGGCCAAAAGGGGGCTCCATTATAGGCTACTTGCTTTTCCGCTATAAGTTACATTTCACTTTCACTTCAAGCTGAGGAAGCCGATCAGCTAAATGTCAATTAATGTAAGTGCGTTATTCATCGTTTTTTCAAAATTTGATATGTTGGCTATATAATCTAAATCAATAATAAATAATTAGGTAGGTTGATGTTTTCTATCAGTTTGTCGCATGCTTTTGCCACACAACCTGCGCTTGGTAGGACTTCCTTCCTGTTCACACAAAATCTTTTTCGAGGAATACATAAACATTTACGATTTACGCTGTAGATACACACACACATGTAATTTCTAATTTAGTGTTCACGATTGAGGCATTCCTCGGGTACGTGATGTAGCCTAATTATTATACGGTCATGGCGCACAAAGACATTTTTGGTCATCCGATAGCCTACTGTAAGGGCCTAGCGGCCATTTTTTCCACAAACAAGTGAAGTTTGCATTTAAGCTAGCTGTGATGGCCTTAGTCTGACAAAGTTGGATTGTAATTATTCGGAATGCCCTGTGTTCATTCAAGATCGTTGCAATCATTGACTGTAAAAATTAGGGATTGCAATGCAGTGAGTCTGCGTCTGCGACATAATTACTCCGTTGATTGTGACTCTATTTGTGTAGGTTGCCCTAATCCATGCAGAAAAGCCTACCGTAGTTTATTGAGGCCTACAGCATTAAGTAGCCATACGCCTACTCAGTTAAGGCAAATAAATCATATAATATCAATGTGAATGAATGAATATTACAATGATCTTATGTATAATGAGATCATTATAATGGAAAAATAAGGCTATATTGAGGAAGGAATGGTAGATTAACCTTGCATTCCCCCAATGCTGATAATATTTTGCAAATTTCACTGTAGTACCCTCACTATCCATTACACCGGGGGTGGGCAATTATTTTGGTCTAAGGGCCACATTGCTTTTAGATTTTGAGTAATGGGCCGGGAGCAGAGATGTATAGTAATGAAGTAGAACTACTTAAGTAGCCTACTTAAGTACTAAAATGCAGTATCTGTACTTTACTGGAGTATTCCTTTTTTCTCCTACTTCCACTTTTACTTCACTACATTTTTTTGATGAATTTAATACTTCTACTTCGTGACATTTTTGATGTGCTGATTAGTTACTCGTTACTTTTATAAAAAATGTTACCACATCCAATGATAGCCTATCAATGCAGACGAGAGCATCACCAGGTTTTCATAATCATTATTGGACGATTCAAGCGGTATATGAGACCTCATGCACCTTTTCGACCTTTCGGAGTACTGAATGCAGTCAATTGGGAACCATTAGTAGGCCTAAGGGTCAGTCTACTGCTCCATTTCGAGATAGAAGGAGTACACCAAGTTCTTTTACTTCAAATGATTTTAGTAAGGGGAATGGTGGTGACCATCCCCGGCCCTACTTAGAGTCCATGGCCAAACAGACTATCCAAATAATTGTAAAACAATATGATATTCAAACTTTTGACTGCTTTCTTTGATATACACAGTACTTCTACTTTCAGTACTTGAGTAGCAATTTTTTAAATACTTTTACTTGCAATACTTAAGTACAAAACATTTTGAATACTTTAGTACTTCCACTTAAGTATGATGTTTAGAGACCACTTCTACTTCCACTCAAGTAATTTTTATGATATGGTACTTTTACTTCTACTCCACTCCTCTACTCCAGTACTTTATACAACTCTGGCCGGGAGTTAGCAGTCAACCAGTTAATTCCTGTAAATTGACAAGTCTCAAACGCCCCGCTTTCTTCAGAGGACATGTTACATGTAACATGCAGGGTTAAAAGGGAGAATTTGTATCTCATGACAACAACAAATCTTACATATCAGGCCTACTGTATAATATATGGAAGCCCATTTCCGCCAGTAAAAAAAAAGGTAACACTTTACTTGAAGGTACCTTCATAAGCATGACATGACACTGTCATATCTATGACATTATCATGTCATGAACCTGTCATAAATATTATTAACATGTCATAAAATGTTCATGACCACTGTCATGAAGTTTCAATTACACCTTGTCATGACAACTTGACATTGTCTGGGTTGTCTTCATTATGACATCTTGACATAACCAAAGTGACATTACCAGAAGTTGTCTAAGTTATGACAAGTTGACATTATTTTTTTTTGCAATGTCTTTCTTATGACAACTTGACATTAATCAGGATGACATTAACAGAACTGGTCTTTGTCATGACAACTTGACATAAATTTTTTGTATTCATGGTGTATTATTATGATTGCTTGGTCAGATAGTCCGGTGAGAGGGTGTACAGGTTGTCCTGACACCATTATGCCACCTTCAGTGGAAACGTTACATTTGTCAGTAAGCTGTCATGATGGATAGACTGGCTGTCATGACACAGTTGAGACAGTGTAATGAATACATCATTGGACCTCAAGTAAAGTTCAATGTCATAAAGGTGTCATGACAGTATTTCTATCTCTCATGAAGTGTCAGTGACAACTCAAATTGGTACCACTTTACTTGAGGTCATAATGAACACATTGTTAGACCTTCAGTGGAAACATTACATTTGTCAGTAAGCTATCATGAAGGATAGACTGGCTGTCATGACACAATTGTGACAGTGTAATGAGTACATCATTGGACCTCAAGTAAAGTGGTACCAATTTGAGTTGTCACTGACACTTCATGAGAGATAGAAATACTGTCATGACAACCAGTACACCCTCTCACCGGATTATCTGACCAAGCAATCATAATAATAATTGAATACAAATATTTTATGTCAAGTTGTCATGACAAAGACCAGTTCTTTTAGTGTCATTTATGTGTCTGATTAATGTCAAGTTGTCATAAGAAAGACATTGCAAAAAAAAATAATGTCAACTTGTCATAACTAAGACAACTTCTGGTAATGTCACTTTGGTTATGTCAAGATGTCATAATGAAGACAACCCAGACAATGTCAAGTTGTCATGACAAGGTGTAATTGAAACTTCATGAAAGTGGTCATGAACATTTTATGACATGTTAATAATATTTATGACAGGTTCATGACATGATAATGTCATAGATATGACAGTGTCATGTCATGCTTATGAAGGTACCTTCAAGTAAAGTGTTACCAAAAAAAAAGAAGTGGCCTGAAAAAGTCAAAATTTTGAGATAAAAAGTCAAAATTTTGAGAGAGGAAAGTCAAAATTTTGAGATAAAAAGTCAAAATTTTGAGATAGGAAAGTCAAAATTATGAGATAAAAAGTCAAAATTATGAGATAAAAAGTCAAAATTTCGAGATAGAAAGTCAAAATTTTGAGATAGAAAAGTCAAAATTATGAGATAAAAAGTCAAAATTTCGAGATAAAAAGTCAAAATTTTGACATACGAAGAACACATGCTCTAACTGCTACCATGGCAACAAAACTCAACTGATAAAGGAAGTCCTGGGAAGTGGCTGCCAAACAACATGGGAATTTAACAGTGATAATTTCATTTAGGCAATACTTTGAATACAGCTGTTGTTCAATGAATGCTGCCACCACAGCCATGTTGGTTTTATTCTTCCGTCGCCATAAATTCTTCCATGGAGCTGTATTAAGCAAGCGCAAGCGTACTCTTGAGAGGTTTGGCAGCCACTTCCCAGGACTTCCCTTATCAGTTGAGTTTTGTTGCCATGGCAACAGTTAGAGCATGCGTTCTTCGTATGTCAAAATTTTGACTTTTTATCTCAAAATTTTGACTTTCCTATCTCAAAATTTTTACTTTATATCTCAAAATTTTGACTTTCCTATCTCAAAATTTTGACTTTATATCTCGAAATTTTGACTTTTTATCTCAAAATTTTGACTTTTCTATCTCAAAAATTTGACTTTTTATCTTAAAATTTCGACTTTTTTTTACTGGCGGAAATGGGCTTCCATAATAATATAACTCACCTTGACTAAATGAGAAATTAAAAAAATATGATATTTTGGGAAGGCTCCGCAGGCCGGATTAAATAGCTGCATTAACCCAATCTAAAATTTGTGCTCAGTGTCGTACACTCATTGCCTCCTCAGGCTCCGGTCATAAAGTTAAACTTGATGTACTCTTCTTCAAAACCTTTCCATCATAAAACAATATTTGAAATCCCAAAATGCACATTTGAACTAGGGTTGGGACATGATTTTCGAATATTCGAAAATCGACAGTGCTTTCGAATATCGAATAGTTAAATCGAATACTGTTTTAGCCATATCATCATAAAAATAACAAACACCGTTTTGAAAAAGACGTTTCCTAACCAATTTTTCATGCAACGCGCAATTTAGCCTGAAGGTGCCGCTAACAATAAACCTACCTGTAGCCTACAGCAGTAGTAGCAGTCCTATACAATAACAGGCGGCCAAGGAACAGAAATACCCCGTTTTGCAAAGTTAGCGAGAGCTTGCTCGAGTGTGCCTGCGACGTCAGTGTCATCGGAGCGAGTAGCCTATTCTCCGCAGCTGGATTAATTGTCAATAGACTGCGCAACCGCCTCCACCCTGAGCATGTGGACGTGTTATTTTTTTTAAACAAAAATTTGCTGTTTAAATTGTTGTCATTATAATTCCAGCCTATTAGCCGATTTTCGAATAATATTCGAATACTTGTCATCGATTTTCGAATAGTGTTTTTACCCAAAATTCCCATCCCTAATTTGAACAATTCAATATTGCTGTAACAATTTGTTGTTATGATCTTATTATTATTGACTGATGCTAATGTTCATGATCCTGCAGATCACCGCCTCTGAGCAGGCCTAAAACTGGAGTAAGATGAGCGCTAATCACGGATCAGGTAAATCAACATTCAGATCATTTAATTATCTCCCTGAGATCCTCTGAAAATGTGCAGTAACTTTGAAGTCAAGATGTAATTGTCATTATGAACTAGTATAGTGAAACAGTTTCCAACTAGCTCGGCTAGATTGGCGGCAGTACGAGGGTTGCCACATGTACTGGCCTCACTGGTAACAGTCATTAGTCATGGAAGGAGTAGGCCTATACCTTTTAATTTTATAAATAGGCAGGCTATGATAATACTAGTTACAGGCTATGAACATCAGACTTGCAGATTCATCACTGTTACCAGCAATCAACCACCAGTTAATCTTTAGGCTACAGCACAGTCATGCAATGGCCATAACTCCCTGTAGCCTTCTTGGTTTGTATTTTACAATAACGTTTCAATAACACTTTCATATTGTTGTTTTATTTATTTACTTTTTTTTGGTTGGTGTTGAGGTGCGAGTGGTACCTACTACCCCCCCCCCCCCAAAAAAAAAAAAAAAACCTGGACGGGTGTCCCTGATTTTCACAATTCAAATGAGGCCTGGGCTTTTGGCTCAGTGATCAGAGCATCCCACTTTGTAACTTGTGGGGTGGCGGGTTTGAGACCCGTGTGCGGTGCGGGCTGACACCGGTTCCACTAGCACCGAATTAATAAGGTATCTATGTCTGCCTGTTTACCTATTCATGCACTGTATCTGTCTAATCACAATGATGGATCATTTGATTTCAGTATATTACAAATATTATTGTGGAATTGGTTGTTTGAAACACTAGGAGTGATCTTGGACTATGTGCCATGTAAAGTGTAATCTGAGATTAGTGTTTATGATGAGATGGATGACCGGATGACTCAGAACGTGCAAAAGCTTCTGTTTTAAAAATAAGTGCTTATTATTGTTTTACTGAAAAATAACATTTCTGACTTTGGATGGCAGATTACCGTGACGGTTATTTTAAACTCGACCACAAGCTTCGGGCTGAATCTGAGAAATGGAGGGATGCAAAAAGAAGAGCAGAGGAGAGGAGGATGAAAGTACAGAAGGAAAGAGAGACTCTCAGATCATCAGCAGGTGAGAGATTGTTTTTAACCATCTATTCTGCTTCAGAGGAGATTAAAGCTGTATTTGGTAACTCTTTTAAAGTAAAATTTCCTAGAATTGTCATGTTACTCTGGGAGTAGTACATATAAAAGGCTATTTAGGAAAAAACTCAACGTGCTGCAGCGAGGGAGGGGTTTGAGAGGCCGTTGAGGAGCGTATAGAGATGGGATGCATAGATGCAACTTCAACAAATTCTGCACATTCTCATCAAACAAAACAAGCATGGGAGGGGGAAAAAAGCATGGGTTGTTCGCCCATGTGTTGTTTGCTTGGAAATCTGGCACCTTATTGTGTACACATTAATGGATGTTGCACCACTGGTTAGCAGCTTTCTACCACTGCTCTGCAATAAATGTTCTCTAAGGGAACATTGTCTCTTTGACTTTAATTGTGACAGCACTGTAAATAGAGATACATGTAAGTATGAATGGAGGGCGGTGGGGTGTGATTGCATATGAACCTTTGTGCATTTGTCTGTTTGTTTGTTTGTTTGTTTGTTTGCCTGTACAATATCTACAGAGTTTATTGTTTAGTTGCATTAAGCAAGTGTAAGAACTAGAATCTCTCTTCATCATCACCAAATACACACAGTGCACACACTGACCATACTGTAGAATTGTATCCTTTTTTAATGTAAAAAGTGTTACTGTTACATGACCATGTATGAAAAGAATGATCTTGCAACATAAAGACCACAGAAACCAGAATTCGGCAAAAGTAAATGTTTTAATGACAAGTAATGAGTGTGAAACAAGACAACCTGGCGGCAGTGTGAAAACAGATAAAGAAAACTCTGGACTAAATGACTTAAAGAGCAACGTGCAATATGATTTTATTATCAAATTTACACATAATCTTCTGTGAAAATGTTATTTTAAATATAATTTTTTAAAAATATATGTTTTCGGCAAGACCGTTGGGCAGAAATTGAGGAGAAAGTGTACCAATTCTAAGATTCTAAAATAAAAAGTCCTTTCCCCAGTGAACACGTCATATGACGTAGCAGCCGGTGATCATTGGCGCCTCTGCCCGAATTCCCACTGTGGGTTCATGAAGTCTGAGGTGAGGTTGAGAGAAGATAGCGGTCGTTGTGTTTGAGTAAAGAGAGATAGTTTTAGCTTTTGACAATGGTGAATTCTTGTGTTTGTTTTGGATGTTCCAACTCCAACTTGTCTGGCCATCGGGTCCACCGATTTCCAAACAAAAAACACAAAGATTTCCGTGCTTGGGTACGTTTTGTCCAGGTGAAGAGAAGTGATTTCGCCGTCTCATCAGTGGCAGCACACTCGGTGATATGTGAACAGCACTTCACACCAGACAGCTACAATCAAGGAGATGTCATGGAATTTCGCCTGGGATTTCGTGCAAAAGAGAGGATAAGGCTCACAAATTCGGCTGTACCATCAATCCATGCAAATCCACCATTGGAGTCGGTCGGGGGCAGAAGTGAAGAGGTCACTAACGTTACTACTAGCAGAGAATCTGCGCTCCGAAAACGGGAGATCTGCACAGTAAGTTTTAAAGATTGGCTCACAATGATTTTGACATTGCTTGTTAATTTCTTAGTAACCAAATATAATTAGAACCCGATGTCATTTGCCATAATATTGCAACGCAGTATTTTGAGTTGCATTAGTTAATTTCTCAAACGCTATTGTATTAGCAAGCATTTGGCTAAGGCCAAGGGTACATTAACCCATTCCTACAGTAGGCTACTAATATAATGTGGTCTGTTTGTACATCGTTAGTGTTTCTTGTGCAGCGAGGTAACTCAGTCTGACAAATGTTTTCATGATTAGAGAATTAATAATCTGTTAAATTAATTGGATGTCATGATAATAATTTAGCGTAGTGAACTTAGCACTGTGAAGGGTAACGTTAGCCCGCGAAACTGAGGCTGCACGAGATGAGCCTCCCGCAGTCAGCCCTGTGACACTTATTTTTGGTTCTTGTGCATCTGAGGCAAATAGACAACTATGATATGATATGCAATGATGATACGTAAAATGAATTGGCTGTATTATAAAAACCCAGTGGAGTTAGCACCATGAAGACATAGCCCACCTATAGCTGTTGTTAGCTTATGGCGACGCTGTTCATGACATGAGCCATGACGCAGGCTACAAACGGGAAAGGCGTTGAGGATGAAGGGGAACTTTTTTTTGTGACCTTTTTTTTTCTGTGTTTAGATTTTGAGAGAGAGTGCTGCTAGCCAAAATGGGGCAGGTGCAACCACCACTGATGAGCCTGAAGATGATGCAGATGGAGACATCTCTACTGTGGACCCTGAGCCAGCAGTGGTCCATCGTGGATCACAGTGCAGCATCAGATGTTTACATCGTTCATCAGGTAGCTAACTAACGTGTCAATGTTTGTTGTAATAATGCCCACGGTTAATATTGTGCAATCTACTCATTTCAGACAGCAAAATTGTATAGTTTGGATTAGATAGTGCTGTCACCAATGAATGTATAATGGTGAACAGTGATTAAGATCAACCTCTTTTACCTAAGCTGTTCAGGTAAAGCCTCAAATGGTGGATGTGGGGACTCAAACCGAAAAGATTGAGAAACGCTGTTCAACTCCACTCGCCAGTCCTGAACTAAGTGATGAGGAGATGTCATTTTCTGATATCGACCATCCTGGTGATATGTCATGGGATCCAGAGGAAGAGATGTTGAGCCAGTCCTCTGAAGAAGAACCAGATGAGTTGGAATCTCTCAATGACCCAAAGTAAGACGTTTTTATTAATGGAAACGATTTTTGTTTGCGTAAAAAAAAAAAAAAAATGATAGTCAGAATTAATGTATTTTTTCCTATGATCAATTTCAGTCCTGGGGACAAGTTCATTGTTTGCCAGAAGCAGTTGCTGTCCTTGTTCACCATTTGCCCTGCATGCTGTGGGACAACCCAGGGGCACATAATGCACCCACAAGGAACGTTCATTAAAGTCAAACAGGTAATGTCTTACCTGTGTCTGGGGAGCTGAATTATAGTCTGTGAATGTTCTATAAATATTTAGGGTTAATGTACATCATTGTAAGGCTGCTTGAATCTGGACTCTTCTGTGATCTCTTAGGCCTGCCCTGATTGTGAATATGAGCGTTACTGGCAGAACCAAGAGAAGATGCACCGAAACATGCCTGCCTGTAATCTTCTACTCAGCGGTGCCATCCACTTCTCAGGCTGCATGGCAACTCAGACCATCAGGATGCTGAAACTGTTTGGACTGCAGTGCATAAGCCCCAGCACTTTTTTTCGTCATCAGCGCTTATACACTATACCTACCATCGTACAGGCCTGGAGGAATGAGCAGAGGGACATGATCAGAGAGTTGAAGGAGACTGGTGGTGGACTGATCCTATCTGGTGACTGCAGGTATTATGATCCAGCTTATGCCATTGATGTAGAACTAACCCACGGCTATGTGTCTGCATTAACCTCTCAATTTAAATATTTTTTGACACTTAGATCAGATTCCCCTGGACACTGTGCCAAATATGGTAGCTACTCCTTGATCGAGGACCGAATCAACAAAGTTTTGGATGTTCAACTTGTCCAAGTAAGTTAATGTCACAGAAAACTGAAATGTTGTTGAAATTTGTATTATTACTTTAACTACTAATATATTATCAATACTCATCTGTTGGTTTTACAGAGCTCAGAAGTCCCAAGCAGCTCTTGGTGTGAACTAGAGGGTCTGAAGCGGAGTATGCAGTTTCTGATGGACCAAGATATGCAAGTGTCTGCTCTGATAACAGACCGCAATCGGCAGGTAAAGATGCTGGGAGTTCTGAAGCTGAACACTATTGCCATACACAGTGCCACTCAAAGTCAATTTGATCAATATGTGTGTTCCATGTCTTAGGTGGCCAAGTGGGTGCGTGAGGAACTGTGTCCAAAAGGAACAAGCCATTTCTTTGACATCTGGCATGTAGGGAAAAGTATGTATTGTGATTTTGGTATTTCTGTAAGCATATAAGAGAGTTGTTTGTCATAGTTGAATTCACTTTCCTAATTATTTGTTCGCTCTGCTCTGCTCTGCTTGACTTTTTTGACCAGGTCTACAAAAAGCACTGGATGCTGCTGCAAAAGAGAGGCAGTGTGAGGATCTGAAGCTGTGGAGGCCAGCCATCATCAACCATCTCTACTGGACGGCTGCATCCACCCCTACAGGAGATCCAGATGAGATGGCGGCAAAGTGGGAGAGCATGGTCAATCATGTGCAGGACATACATGTGCAGGACATACACTCCTGCATTTCCCCGCTGCGCACATCCACCATTGGAAGGAGAGGCTAGAAACAAAGAGTGGCTGGACCCAGGTACAAAATAGTAGCCTACGTAAAAAGATGTTTTGAAGAATAAGGAATGTTGTTAAGGAACTTGCTTGTTTCGGAATTGTGTTTTATCAATACATAACCCTGTAATTACTTTTGTCATGTGAGAAACTAGTGAAGGAGAAGAGATGGAACTAATGCTCTTATCAAGCCTCATTAGCATATGTAATAAAACTAGTGCTGGCAAAATTAACTGATTAATCACGTGATTAATCCAAAAAATTTAACTCGGATTAAAAAAAATTAACTCAGATTAATCCTGATGGATATGGTTCCACTTTCATGGCATGTATTATGTTCCATTTCAGATAGAAAATGGATCAGTTATCAAGTCAGACTATACAAAGATTATGGCCTAGCTCCTGACTGTCCAACAACACGTTTGGGGAATCCTCCGGGGTAGGGGACAGGTGTGAATTGCCCCATTTCAGACGAACAAAGCCAACTATTTAGTATCAGGGCTTTTACAGGGCAAAATAAGGATCCAATATACCCTAGCATCCAAATTCTTACTGGAGGAAATGAGTTGCGATTAAAAGTGATTAATCACGATTAATCTTTGAAAAATTTTGTGATTAATCAGATTAATTTTTTTAATCGTTTGACAGCACTAAATAAAACATATGTAATAAAGCCTATGTTTTATGCAGGATCTGCTGCAGCAGTCAAACTGGAGAGTGTAGCTGCCAAGAGGGCATTTGTGAAAGATGTCCGACAGTTGTCTCCACAGCATCAGACATACTCCCTTGAGGCCTATCATTCCCTCATTCTGCACTTTGCTCCAAAACACACTGGCTTCTCCTTTCTTGGGATGTACAGCAGGTAAATATTCATGATTGTGACAGGATGAATATGGTTAAAAGCTACTGTAGCAAAACAAATATGATTGATAACAGCATTACATTTTGTGAGAAAAAAAATATTGCAAAATTGAGACTGACCTGGCTGAACGCACAAATAAGTCTTGACTCTGTCAAGGCAGACATTGAGACTGAGCCAGTGTCTTACACTCATTTAAACTGAAATGTTAATTGCATGTATTTCTGTTGAACTGCATTTGGATACCTGATCTATTTTTATCTCTTACAGACTTCTCTTGGCGGCCCTACATTTCAACTGCAATGCCAAAAGAGAGGTTGCACGAACTAATGAAGGTGAGGTCCGGTTCGCAGTTCGCTACCCACGTTTCCGGAAAGGTGGCTGGGTAGTCCGCCCTATCAAAGAGCAACCATCTTACGGTTAGTAGGCTGTTGTAGTTTTACTTTGGTGAATCTGTTTTTTTTTTACAGCCCTGTTACTAAGTATGTTCTAATATTTCTCCACTCAAGAATATGCTACAAATCTTCTGGCATCTCTGGCAGAGGAGTACTCCACGTCACCACATGCCCTACAGGAAACCAGTGCCATCTTGTCCTCTGCTGCTCCACCCCCCCTTACCAGTTCCCTCCAGAAGGTTGCCAAAGAGGAGGCTGTCAGTCTCCATCTTGCACGACACTCTCGCTTCAACAAGTCTCTTGCACGTTGATGGCAAAATAAAATATATTTTTACCATCAAAATTTGTTTCATTTCAAATGTATTAATTGTCTCCCAAAAGGTGGTCAGTGGAAATATTTGGATCTCTGCAAACTGTCTCATAATTGCTGTTAGAACACATTCCTGATATGCCTGTCAAGTATTCTGTAAGTTTAGCGGAAAGCTGCTTGTATGATGTGTATATGTAAATTGCCTGAATAGGATTAGTTTAGAGAGTTTTGATCTGGCCATAATTTGCATAGGCCTAAAAAAAAATCAATGTTAAATACTGTCGGATGATTTTCTACTGTACAACTCTGGAAGTTTTTAGAGTCAGTCATCTTCATGTGTAACATATTAGGCCAGTAGGAATTAGAAAAGCTTGTACTTTGAAAAGGTGTAAACACTCTTTGCTGAATAGCCTACAGTAAGTACCAGTACTCTGATCTACTGGCTTGGAGAGGATTGTGCTCCTGTCTGAAGTTCATGTAAGTTAACTGCATCAGAACAGGATTTAGACAAAAGGCTTCAACCGTGGGTGGAGTGTAACGCAGGTAGTATCCTACAATACCGCTACAACAAAATGTTTACAATAAACTATGGGGTGACAGAGGCACTATTTTGCGAGGTGATGTAGCCTAGCCTACACGGTAAAAAAAAAAAAAAAAAAAGTGGTTAAGAACGGCATAACAAGTGTGCTTCAACAAGTTGAACAGAAACATGAACGTTACGTCGAGATCACAGCTGATGGAGACAGGATACATCAAAATAAGGTCAAATAATAATTGCAATGTTTGACAGATTAAGCCAAAATTCTCATAATTTGTGTTGTGTTTATGTATGCAGTAGCTATAACTAACCGCAAATGTTTGTTATGGTTTTCATACCAATTATTACCCGAGCAGCATAGCTAGCTACTTCAAGGGTCGTAGGCTAAAAAACATCCAACTACGGTGCGCGCAGAGGGAGTTGAACTATGATATCTAAAAGTTAATTTAAGACACAGTGCTTCTGGCTTAAATGAGGACCATGCTTGAAAAACAATGAAGTTGACAGTAATATTGCTTAAGGACATTATTAAAGATACTGCAATGCGATCAACCTCTGTTGCCTGCCATTGATCATTCACCTAGCCCTTGATCATTCACCAAGACACCAACCCAATTCTCACTTATTCTCGTCTAACCACAGTTTTCTGACTCTCTCCTGTGTCTAATAACCCTTCCTTTTATTTATGTTTGTTCCATTTTTCGTCTCAGTGGGTCATGGCCCATGTTATATATTCACAACATTGACCCTCCTCACCGTCAGTTTTCATTGTAAACTGCTGCTTCAGCAGGCGCGATCACCGGCGGCTACGTCACGTTCGATTTGAGGGTTTTTGAGACGCGGAAGTAATTTCCGTTACAATTTTGATTCAAAAACTCTTTTAATACACATGTTTGATTAATTTCTTTCTGCATATGGAGTTTCTATGCTGTTTATCTACACGTTCATTCACAGGGGTCATCATATTGCACCATGGGCTTTAAAGGTTTAAATTCTTCCCTGCTCCCGTTCGAAAGAAAAGACAATAAATTATGTGAGTCTTCCGAGTCCACTAGCTACTACCCTCGCTGACTCTGGAATACAAACCAGCTTGAAAATAAATACTGTCATGCGTAAACTATTTACAATAAATTAATAATACTAAACATAATACGAAAGTGCTTCACAAAACTTAGAAGATAGTTAAAGAAAGTGCAACTAAGGAAACAAGGCGCAGTGACGGATCGGATAGGGGAGGGGCGTCAGAGTGAGAGAGAGGCTGGAGACGTCCAAACCCGCATCTTAAATACAGAAAGCTCAGCCCACACAATCAAGGATCCAATCACCTGATGAGACACACAGCAAACATACACAAGCAAGGCAACACACAGACACAAGCAAGCAATCCATGTCCCTGTTATGCATAACAGTTACATTATCACTTTCCTTCAATGTACTTATAAATATTTTTGTCAATATGATACATGATGTACGTATATATATGATGAATGACATGATTTCTGTTTCAGGTGGAGTTCCACTCATCTCAGACATGAGGATTGTGCTGCTGGGAAACATAAAGGCTGGGAAGAGTTCATCAGGAAACACCATCCTGGGCAGAGAGGAGTTTGATACTGTAGGGAGAACAGCTGAGTGTGTGAAGAGAGAAGGAGAAACAGCAGGGAGACACATCACTCTAGTGGAGGCACCAGGATGGTGGGCTAGCTACACTGTAGCACAAACTCCTGAACGTGATAAACGAGAGATTATCCTCAGTGTGTCTCTGTGTCCTCCAGGACCCCATGCTCTACTCCTGGTCATTAATGTGAATGTGTCACTCACAGAGACACACAGAAGAGCAGTGCAGGAACACTTGGAACTTCTGGGTGAGAGAGTCTGGAGTCACACTATAGTGCTGTTCACCTGTGGGGACTATCTGGGAGACACAAGCATTGAGCAGCACATTGAGAGTGGAGGAGAGGCTCTGCAGTGGCTTGTAGAGAAATGTGGGAACAGGTATCATGTTGTAGACAATAAGAAGAGTGATGGTGGCCAGGTGACAGAGCTGCTGGAGAAGATAGAAGAGATGGTGGCAGGAAACAGTGGCCATCACTTTCAGTTTGATGAAATGATGATGAAAGAGCTGATGGAGAAGAAGAAGGAAGAAGGGAGGAGAGCAGAGGAGAGAAAGATGAAGGTGCAGAAACAGAGAGAAACTCTCAGATCGTCAGCAGGTGAGAAGAACTTGTAAAGCCTCTTTCTCTCTCTCTGTATCTCTATTTTAAATACACACACACACACACACACACACACACACACACACACAGATGTCTTGTCATTAAAGAGGTCTTGGTGTATGTGAGCTCACTGCTCAATAGTCCTCCAACCCAGAACAAAGTATAAGTTAACTTAGAATTAGGGTGTTTTTTGGAATGTTTTATGCATTTTGAGTAAAATGAACGAAGACTTGGATATTACAATTGCGAACTCAACGTTCAGGGTTTTTTTTTTTTTTTTGTCTAATTGACTTCTGTTTTTATCCAGGTGATAATTTGCTCATCTCAGACATGAGGATTGTGCTGCTGGGACACAGATTTGCTGGGAAGAGTTCATCAGGAAACACCATCCTGGGCAGAAAGGAGTTTAATACTGTAGGGAGAACAGCTGAGTGTGTGAAGAGAGAAGGAGAAACAGCAGGGAGACACATCACTCTAGTGGAGGCACCAGGACAATGGCACTCTGTTGCAGAACAGACCCCTGTATCTGTTAAACGAGAGATTATCCTCAGTGTGTCTCTGTGTCCTCCAGAACCCCATGCTCTACTCCTGGTCATTAATGTGAATTTGTCATTCCCAGAGACATTCAGAAGACCAGTGCAGGAACACCTGGAGCTTCTGGGTGAGAGAGTCTGGAGTCACACTATAGTGCTGTTCACCTGTGGGGACTATCTGGGAGACACAAGCATTGAGCAGCACATTGAGAGTGGAGGAGAGGCTCTGCAGTGGGTTGTAGAGAAATGTGGGAACAGGTATCATGTTGTAGAAAACATGAAGAGTGATGGTGGCCAGGTGACAGAGCTGCTGGAGAAGATAGAAGAGATGGTGGCAGGAAACAGTGGCCATCACTTTCAGTTTGATGAAATGATGATGAAAGAGCTGATGGAGAAGAAGAAGGAAGAAGGGAGGAGAGCAGAGGAGAGGAAGATGAAGGTGCAGAAACAGAGAGAAACTCTCAGATCGTCAGCAGGTGAGAGGAACTTGTAAAGCCTCTTTCTCTCTCTCTGTATCTCGATTTAAATACACACAGACACCACACACACACACACACACACACACACACACACACACACACACACACACACACACACACACACACACACACAGATGTCTTGTCATTAAAGAGGTGTTGGTGTATGTGAGCTCACTGCTCAATAGTCCTCCAACCCAGAACAAAGTATAAGTTAACTTAGAATTAGGGTGTTCTTTGGAATGTTTTATGCATTTTGAGTAAAATGAACGAAGACTTGGATATTACAATTGCGAACTCAACGTTCAGGGTTTTTTTTTTTTTTTTTGTCTAATTGACTTCTGTTTTTATCCAGGTGATAATTTGCTCATCTCAGACATGAGGATTGTGCTGCTGGGACACAGAATTGCTGGGAAGAGTTCATCAGGAAACACCATCCTGGGCAGAAAGGAGTTTGACATTTGCAGAACAGCTGAGTGTGTGAAGAGAGAAGGAGAAACAGCAGGGAGACACATCACTCTAGTGGAGGCACCAGGACAATGGAACTCTGTTGCAGAACAGACCCCTGTATCTGTTAAACGAGAGATTATCCTCAGTGTGTCTCTGTGTCCTCCAGGACCCCATGCTCTACTCCTGGTCATTAATGTGAATGCGTCATTCCCAGAGACATTCAGAAGACCAGTGCAGGAACATCTGGAGCTTCTGGGTGAGAGAGTCTGGAGTCACACTATAGTGCTGTTCACATGGGGGGACTGGCTGGGAGACACAAGCATTGAGCAGCACATTGAGAGTGGAGGAGAGGCTCTGCAGTGGGTTGTAGAGAAATGTGGGAACAGGTATCATGTTGTAGAAAACATGAAGAGTGATGGTGGTCAGGTGACAGAGCTGCTGGAGAAGATAGAAGAGATGGTGGCAGGAAACAGTGGCCATCACTTTCAGTTTGATGAAATGATGATGAAAGAGCTGATGGAGAAGAAGAAGGAAGAAGGGAGGAGAGCAGAGGAGAGGAAGATGAAGGTGCAGAAACAGAGAGAAACTCTCAGATCGTCAGCAGGTGAGAGGAACTTGTGAAGCCTCTTTCTCTCTCTCTCTCTGTATCTGTTTTTAATATACACAGAAACTCACTCACACACATTCACACACTCACAGATGTCTTGTCACTAAAAACACACATTCACACACTCACAGATGTCTTGTCATTAAAAAAACTTGAGGTGTATGTGAGCTCACTGCCCAATAATAGCCCTCCAACCCAGGACAAAGTATGTTAACTCATAACCACAGTTATAGCAGTGAAACAGACTCATCCAGAGTTCAGCAGAGTCCAGACTCACACACTCTTACCTGGTCATCCACATCTATTGACATGCACCTCCATGGAGTTGTGCTAACACAACACACACATGTAAATCTAGTTGTCAGAACTTTGGAGTAAAATTATGAAGACATTAAAATTGTGAACACAATGTTCAGGGTTTTTTTTTAGTCTAATTCGTAACATGACTTCTATTTTTATCATCCAGGTGGTAATTTGCTCATCTCAGACATGAGGATTGTGCTGCTGGGAATCATGAAGGCTGGGAAGAGTTCATCAGGAAACACCATCCTGGGCAGAGAGGAGTTTGATACTGTAGGGAGAACAGCTGAGTGTGTGAAGAGAGAAGGAGAAACAGCAGGGAGACACATCACTCTAGTGGACGCACCAGGATGGTTTTATAACTCCACTGTAGCACAAACTCCTGAACGTGATAAACGAGAGATTATCCTCAGTGTGTCTCTGTGTCCTCCAGGACCCCATGCTCTACTCCTGGTCATTAATGTGAATGTGTCATTCACAGAGACACACAGAAGAGCAGTGCAGGAACACTTGGAACTTCTGGGTGAGAGAGTCTGGAGTCACACTATAGTGCTGTTCACCTATGGGGACTGTCTGGGAGACACAAGCATTGAGCAGCACATTGAGAGTGGAGGAGAGGCTCTGCAGTGGCTTGTAGAGAAATGTGGGAACAGGTATCATGTTGTAGAAAACATGAAGAGTGATGGTGGACAGGTGACAGAGCTGCTGGAGAAGATAGAAGAGATGGTGGCAGGAAACCATGGTGATTGGAGTATGGACACGCCTCTCCATTGTTAGTTTACATTTCTTTATTTCACATTTACTTTAAATGTCCCATTTATGTACTAACATAGACATTTATTCACATAGACATTTACTCACTGAAATAATAAATGAGCATGCTAGAATATGCATTTGTACCTGACTATTATATATTATATTATTCAATACTGAACAGTTGGTGGAGACCTTCCTCGTGAATTGTCAAAGGGGGATTCTGCATACGGATCTACAAGATCAGCACCTAAACCTGAGATCATGAAGCCGGTTAAGCAGCATGGAGATTGGAGTATGGACATACCTCTCCATTGTTAGTATACATTTCTATATTTCACATTTACTTTAGATGTCCCATTTATAGATTAACATAGACATTTATTCACTGAAATATCAAATGAGTATGCTAGAATGTGCATTGGTTCCTGACTATTATATATTATACTGAACAGTTGGTGGAGGCCTTCCTCATGAATTCTCAAAGGGGGATTCTGCATACGGCTCTACAAGATCAGCACCTAAACCTGAGATCATGAAGCCGGTTAAGCAGCCCAGTACTGCAGCTCTGAGCTCTGGGTCTGTCTCTGCTCAGACCGGAGAGAATGGATCTACTCCGGAGTCACTGCATATGATTCAACCGGACATAGTCAACAGAGGAGCGGACACAGAAGGGGCAGTAGGTGGACAGCAGAGTCCGCCCATCAGGCAAACACATGGACAAGTGCCTCATGGTAAGAGTCAAGGCCATTTGTAATGGATTACAACTTCAACTCAAATTTACATGTACAAGCTCCGGTGAGTTTAAGCAGAGCCCTGTTGCACGAGCCTTCTGACATCAACAGATTTCGCATGGAATGAAGGAATCTTGAGCAGCATAAACTGACTGTGAACACAGAGCACTTTACATTGAGTCAAAGGTACCTCAGATCTTACTTTCCGTTTTGAATAATGAGGATCCATTGATTCAGTGTAAAGTGCTTATTCACATCTGCATTCATGTTCAGTCTGTACTGTTCCAAATCATTTTGTTCCACTAGCTAACTAGTGCATTTGGCAGGTTTGTTCAGCAGGGCTATGCTTGAAATCACTCCTGAGCACCTCTGTAAGTTAGTGTAGGTGATGTGTGTATGTGTGTGTGTGTGTGTGTGTGTGTGTGTGTGTATAGTGTTTGTTATTTCAACATATCCCCCAATATATATTTTAGATTACCCACTGAAAACTGGTTTTGTGGAAGCATCTACCATTACTGTAGACTATACTGCATGCATTGGCCATGGCTCTTATGGGAAAGTTCACAGAGGATCCTATCAGGAAACTCCAGTTGCTGTGAAGATTATACCAATAGGAGATGATCCAATGACAGCTAATGAATTCCTCATACCTGGGTATCTTTGCATCTCTCTCTCTCTCTCTCTGTACAGTTACAGTAAATGAGACTTATGATAACTGTTTTCTATAGTTGTCTCATTCTGTTTTTTTTGTTGTTGTTTTGTTTTGGTTGTTGTTTTGTTTTGTTTTTTTTCTAAAATAAAATTGATAATTGTTAACTATTATCCATTAGGGAGACATTATTGGAATGTCTGATACAGTGCTCATCTTTGCAAAGATCTTATTGTATGAAACTGAATGGTCCACTTGAATCTCCTTTTGCAGGCGCTTGTCTCACCCCAACATTGTGCGGATGATGGCAGTAGCCAGAACTGAGACCCAGATCCTCATTGCTAATGAGTACATCCATGGAGCCAACCTGCAAGAGGTTCTTAACAAAGACACTCCTATCAAGGTATTATAGTCGGTCTTCACGTTAACTAAGACACTCCTATCAAGGTATTACAGTAGGCCTTTATATTGGGCAAAATGTTCTATTGAAACCATTTGGATAGGTCAGTGTGCGCACATGAAAGTTTCTGGTTTCTAGTGAAGTTTTTTCAGGCGTGCACTATATACAGTATATATATATACACAGCGCCTTCCATAATTATTGGCACCCCTGGTAAAGATGACTATAAAGTGGAATAAAAAAAATATATTTCAGAATTTATGTTCGTCTCGCAATTAAATTGATAAAGAATAAATGAAATAAAAAAAGAAATTTATTTGGAGAAAACATAAGGCATCAAAAAGAAAAAGATATTTTTCGCTAAAACACATGTGCCA
Organism: Sardinella longiceps; assembly: GCA_027497455.2. Lineage (NCBI taxonomy): Eukaryota > Metazoa > Chordata > Actinopteri > Clupeiformes > Clupeidae > Sardinella > Sardinella longiceps. Next base: position 34,204,779 of record JAODXP020000019.1, on the reverse strand, counting down.
CAATTATTGGCATCGCTAGAAAATATGTCAAAAATAATATAAATACTTTTCTTAAAGTTGTCCAAAGGGTATGTGGCCTTTCAAGTAGTATTCCATGACTTCATGGTTCACAATGTAATATAAATTTAAATGAAACACAAGTCAAATGTCTTAGTTATTTTTCAGCTTTGGAAAGACGAGAATACATATTCAGAATGCTTTAAAGAAAGTGTGCTCACTTCTGTAAGACAGAGAATTGGTATAAAAAAATTGAACATGCTTGAAAATGCCATGTTTGCAGTTAAAACAGCAATTAAAACATTTCTACTGACACTATTTACAAACTTGCTTCAGCCTGGATAACGACCCATTCTTATCTTGCCCCCATGCGGAGTGTGTAGGCTGGTAATAGAGGCTAACAATTCCCTAAGAACCAATGTTGGAGACAGTGCTTAAAAAAGAGCATCTTATTAGTAGATCTATTTAAAAGACTGGACTAATTGTTATTTACACTGAACTTAGAATGATGTTTTATGGTCAGACTGGATGAAAAATTAGCTTTTTGACTCCATAATACTTGGCCATTTTAAATCATAATCTGCTTGTCACTGTCAAGCCAATAAAAGTGGGTCATGCTTGGCTCATCTAACGGGTCATTAAACAGAAGTTCATATAAACAAAAGCATACAGTAGTTTACTGATCACAAAATAAACTTATAAAACCTATAAAAAGAGCACCATTGTTAAAAAAGAAAAAAGGATTGCATCAGTACTGCATTAATTTAGTACATGAATGTTTTGTTAAATGTTTAGTTAAATATTTTGTATGAGAAAGAATGACAGAACATTCCTGCATATTGTTTTCAGTTGCAGACTGAAGACAAGCTGTTTGTGGCTTTGGATGTTGCCATGGCTGTAGGTTACATCCATGGAAAACAGATCATTCACCAAGATATAAAGCCAGCCAATATCATGGTCAGTAATTGAATATTTCAGTGGATACTGGGCAACTTTATTTGTCCACTTAACTGTGTTAGCACCATTAAAGTATTTTACTGTAATTACACTTATACCGTAGAACCTAAACAGAATAAACTTAGGACAAAAATCCGAAGACAGAAAATATATGCTATATAATTATATAATATACTCTATTTTTTGTGTAGATTGCAGCAGATAATAAAAGAGCGTACCTGACAGATTGGGGCTTGGCGAATCTGAAGGAGACGTTGTTGCTGACGAAAGGATCCAGTGGAATGGGGGGACACTGTGGACCAATGGGGGGACTCCTCCCTACATGGCCCCAGAGTGCCTAGTGATGTGTGAGAACTGCAGCAGCACGTCAGACATGTGGTCTTTGGGGATAACTCTTCTTGAGATGTTCACTAACTCTAAGGCCTGGTCATACAACACCCTCCAGGAGCTGCGCAAGCTTCTCTTTAAAAAAACATCTCCTCAGGCTCTGACTAAATTAGATTCTGCTCTTCATGACATTGTCAAACCACTGATAGAGTATGAACCAGACACTCGCATGAAGCCCAAACAGCTGGTGATGTTGCTGAAGTCAAAGGTTGATGTTAGCAAAAGATATGGTTACAAGTTTTAAGAGCAAATAATGTGAAAGATTACCGGTATCACTCATGGTGCATTGAATACAGGTTAATTACTGCTGATATCAACATGTATTCTCATATATTCTGTAGTGTTGCACCGATACCGATACCAGTATCAGGTATCGAGCTGATACTTTGTTAAAATACTCGTATTCATATTCGTACATAAACTGCTGATACCACGCACCGATACCACTCAACAATGAATGGACTATTTCACCGCATCTGTTCTGTTATGCCCCCTTCACATTACCATGTTTGGAGTCTGTAAGTACGACAACCTAACGACCGGAAATCATCCATTTCCTATGAGGATACGTAGACCAAATGCGAACGGGGTCCAAACGAATGCGGTGCGAATCCGACAGGGCTCCAGATGTGTTAAAAAAATTTAACTCGTCCGACAGTTTCAGATACGACAGAGCCAACGGTAGAGTGTGTTTCTAGGTAACGGCCATAAACATTGTCTAGAAATGCTTCAATATCAGCGAAATTGCACTATATTTTAACATTTTACAGCTGTCAAACACAACAGAAATGTATTTTGTTGGCCCCTAAGTGTGTTAGGCGGTTTAATACAGGTTACAGTGCAAGTTACGTGAACTATCGATTCACCGCCATTTCCCCCCTCTCTGTTGAGAGCTCCGACTGAAAGATGTGTAGTGTCCAGCATCGGTAGGGGAGTGTTGCGAAATTCGGAAACTGAAAGCATTGGATGATGGAGCACATTTTCCAGTGAGACCAATTAGCAATATCAGCAATTTGGGAATTCTTTAAGATAAATGACAACGACAGGAGTAAGATGCATTGTAAAATATTTACTGCTACAGGCTGGTGATTAAATAAGGTGGCTATTAGGCCTACAATCATTTTTGCCCATGGCGGCCCACCATCATTTTATTCAATAATAACAACGTTGTGGCTAGCTAAAATAACACTGTAAGTTGGACATATTGCATGAATATGAGAGATTGAATTGAACTAGCCCAATATCCTTCATGAAAATTATGAGTAAATGACAGTCCCGGCCCAAAAACGACTTTCTGCCCACCGGGCATTGCCCTGTATGCCCAATGGCCAGTCCATGCCTGGTGGACTGTACCATGTTATTTCAGCAGACACTTCATGTTACCACTGTTTCATGTGTATACTGCAATTGGTAGTCTATTTTTGTTTTAACACACACATACAATTATTTAGGCTACATAACATTTCATAATGTAAAAAAAAAAAAAAAGTGTAAATATTTTGAGCTGCTTAGTGATGAAATTTAATGATTTCAATCATGATAACATATATTCGGTTTTGCTTGACTACATTATGTCAACTTTTTTAACAATGCCTAATGCCTATGCTGCACATTATATTTTCTTATTATTTTTTGTTACAGTTTTCTGTGATTGTTTTCAGACTTACACAAATTAATACATTTATAAATGTATTAAATAAATTAATTTCCACTCAATTTACACAATTCTGCAAGGAGCATAATATCTCCACACATTTGCACAATATTAGGCCCAATTTCTGCCTCACACTTTCATGGAAACCCAATCTCAGAAATATTATCGGTATTGGTACTCGTATCGGCAAGTATACAAGAAAAAGTACTCGTACTCGTATCGGTTTTTAAAAAAGTGGTATCGGTGCATCCCTAGTATTCTGATTATATTGATGTCTCTTACGTTCGGCTTAAATGTACATAGTTTAATGGTATGAAGTTAAATGTGGCTATTTGTTTGTAGGCTGCACATAGAGATCAGTGATGCTTGTCAAATGCAATATGGTTATGGCCCGGCCAGCCATATAGCCCAAGGAAGGGAAGACTTGATTTCCGCTGTGTTTGACTGGTGATGGTAGAATAAGGGGACCAGACCTCAGAGAGGGAAACTGGGGAGATTACCATGAATTTTCTTTGTGATTCGGAGACATTCCCATTTCCACGTCAGCATTGAAACAAGCCATGTTTTAGCTTAAAAAAATCGGAAACAACGTGGGTTTTATTGCAGTTTACCCTGGGTAGACCACCGTGAACAGGACTGTTCCCTAAAATGGGCGACATCTGGTCTTCCTATGGCACAACTTTCCCACAAACAGAAATTATGACTGTACTCTGCCTCTTATATTTGGTTATATATATGTTAATATGAAACCATATAACCATATCATATAATAGGTGGTTGTGTCATTGTCACTTTTTTGTGTCATATCATCTGTACAGTTTGAAATACAAATATTTTTGTATATTTGGACCGGTTCTAGTCTTTTCGCTGCCCTAGGCCAGATTTGAGTTTTTCCCCTCTTTTCTACAAATACAAGTGAAAACTGAAGAAATAAATAATAAATGTATTGTGATGCTCCCCTGATATTTGGTGCCCTAGGCGATCACCTAGTTTGTCTATGCCTAGAACCGGCCCTGTTTTATGTGTCAATTAATTTTAATTTTAGTTGAGAAAAAGTCACATTCAGTTCATTTCCAGTTATTTTTTAGTGAAGAAAATATTTCAGGATTATCTTTTAAAGTAAATTCTTTTAAATGAAAACAACTGCAATCTTTGAAAAAGACTCGATCATAAAATATATATATATATATATATATATATATATATATATATATATATATATATATATTGTACTTTGATGGAATGTTTAGAGGTGCCAGTGAAGTTCTGTCAGAGATATGCTCCAAGCGTAAATGTTATTAAACAAACCCCAATAAATGTATTATATGTTTCCATATTATCCATTATCCATATTATATGTTTTCCACTAACTCTTCTCTAGTTGACTTGTTGCCATGGGAATAAATGGTCAGTGCTCTGCTCAGTGGTCCCTGAATATTTATGTTTTTGTGCATTGAAGTATGAGTGTATACTCTTATGTTTAGCATTGGTCTCTGCATTTACGGTAACCCCATTGAAAGGAGTCAAGCACAGACAACACAGTGAGCACACAGAGGTGAAGCACACACTCAGGGCTGACAGTCAAAAACAATCCTGATTCTGAACTTTTCTTCCATCACGGGAGATGGGCAAGGGTGAGGTGTTACATTTGCGTTGCACTTTTAGAACATTATGATACTTGATTGTCATCAAATTCAGTACATGATTTATCAATCCTCATCACTTCTATGAGGTACACTGAAGAAAAAAAACATTCAAATTACAGTTTAATACTATTTTACAGTTTTTTTCAGGCGCTTTGGTCAATGGCTTTGGTACATTTCTCAGATCAGAGTTGAAATCTATAGGTTACGGATGTAACCCCGGTTCTCTGAGGGAGATGAGTGAGACATCTCACTATGGGACACGCCCCTTGCGTGGTAATTCGCTGAAGCCCAATCTAATCACGCCTTTAGGCCTAATTGGTCAGTGCAGCCAGGAGCCCCGCCCCTCCTGTCATATTCTCCTGCACAGAACCCAATCTCTCATTCAAGGAAAACCAGCTCTTCCTCGCGGGGCAAGAGGGGCAATCTGAGTGAGATGTCTCACTCATCTCCCTCAGAGAACCGGGTTACATCCGTAACCTATAGTTCTCTTTCGGTCGATTCGTTCGACATCTCACTATGGGACATAGAAAGCGCCCCGATTGCCAGACTAGCTTCCTGAACGGGCCCTAAGACAAGTATTAGCCGCTCGCCCCCAGAACCGCATGTTCCAGAGGGGGTGCGGTCACATCCAGACGGTAAAATCTGACAAAAGTGTCCGGAGTCGCCCAACTAGCGGCGCGACACACATCAGACACAGACACACCCCTGAAAAGTGCCCAAGACGCCGCCATTGCACGAGTGGAATGCGCTTTGACACAAACGGGAGGCTGTAGCCCCTTACTCTCATATGCCATAGCAATAGCCTCTACAAGCCAATGAGAGAGTCTTTGTTTGGAGAGAGCTTTCCCACGAACTGGGTTAGCAAAACACACAAACAACTGATCACTCCTCCTGAGCACCCTAGTCCTGTCCATATATACGCGTAGCGCACGGACGGGGCACAGAGAATTAAGCCGGCAATGCTCGGAAGAGGAGAACGGCGGGGGGTGAAAAGCATGAAGCTGAACTGGCATGCAGCTAAAATCATTTGACACCTTAGGGACAAATGCTGGGTTTGAGCGCAGGGTAACCATAGCGTCCCCGTCTGCAAACTGAGTGCACGCAGGGTGCACAGACAAAGCATGCAGCTCCCCCACCCGCTTGGTAGTAGCCAAAGCGAGCAGCAGCGCTGTCTTAAAAGACAGCAGCTTTAAATCTACCTCATGCAGAGGCTCAAAGGGGGCCGCACACATTGCGTCCAGCACCAGAGACAAATTCCACGGCGGCATAACGGGTTTAGCCACTGGCCGAAGCCGTCTAGCACCCTTCATGAAACGACACACCAATGGGTGGGATCCAATCGCCATCGTGCCAATGCCTATATGACATGCAGAAATAGCTGCCAGATAGACTTTAACAGTAGAAAAGGCTTTTCCTTTGTCTAAGAGCTCTTGCAGAAAAGTGAGCAAAACAGGAACAGCGCACTGGAAAGGCAGCTCCCGGCGCTCCTCACACCATTGCTCAAACACCCTCCATTTCATGTCATACAATGACCTAGTGGAGGGCGCTCTAGCACTCTGAATAGTAGCAATCACATTCAAAGGCAGACCAGACCCACTCAGATTAAGCCTCTCACGGGCCAGGCCCAAAGAGCCCACCTGTCCGGGTGCGGATGGAAAATTTCTCCCCTCGCCTGGGTCAGCAGGTCCCTGCGCAGGGGGAGACGCCATGGCGCGGCAAAAAGCAGCTGAGCTATCTCGGCCAACCACGGACGTCCCGGCCAGCGAGGCGCTATCAGAATTAGCGATAGGCCTTCCATCCTCACTCTGTGTAGTGTGGGTAGAATGAGGCTCACTGGGGGAAAGGCATACAGCAGGACGTTTGGCCAAGGGTGGGCCAGAGCGTCCACGCCGAGCGGCGCTTCGCGTGCCGTCAGAGCAAAATAAAGAGGGCAATGCGCGCTTTCTGGCGATGCGAAGAGATCGACGGCAGCCCTGCCGTAACGCAACCAGACCGTCTCTACCACCTCTGGGTGAAGCCTCCATTCCCCTGGGAGTGGATGGCCCCTCGACAACATGTCCGCCCCCGAGTTCAACAAACCCGGTACATGCGTCGCGTGTAAGGAGAGAAAGAGAGCACTGCCCCACAGCAACAGCCTGCGGGCAAGGCGATGCAACTGGAGTGAGCGCATGCCGCCCTGGCGGTTCACATAGGCGATTACTGTGGTGTTGTCCGTTCTCACTAGCACGTGATGGCCCTGGAGGAACGGGAGAAAATGCCTGAGTGCAAGGAGCACTGCTAGGAGTTCCAGGTAATTGATGTGGGCTCCCTGAAGATGAGGAGGCCAAAGACCTCTCACTCCTCTGCCCTCCATCAGAGCCCCCCAGCCTGACAGGGAGGCATCCGTAGTCACCACCCTGCGTGTAGCGATCCCGCCCAAAAACACGCCCTGCGTGAAGGCCCGCGGGTCTCGCCATTGCCTGAGTGCATGAACGCATTCCACCGTTACCACTACCCGACGGCTCAGGTGTCGTGATGGGTTTAGGCAGAGGGTGTTTACCCACCGTTGAAAATCTCTCATAAATAGCAGGCCCAACGGCACTACACTTATGACCGACGCCATCAGACCCAGCATTCGCAAGCAAAGGCGATATGGCACCCTCTGATTCAGTCGGAAGAGAGCCAGACACTGCCGGAATGAAAGTACGCGTTGGGGGGACAACGGTCGCACGGCGTGCTACTGAGTCGAGACTCACACCCAAAAACACAATCTGCTGTGATGGGACGAGAGAGCTCTTTTCGTTGTTTATTCTGAAACCCAGGCTGCGGAGGTGGGACAGAAGCAGGTCCGTGTGGAACAATGCCTGCTGCCTCGACGTAGCACAGGCTAGCAGGTCGTCCAAATAGGCTAACACCCGTATTCCTTTCTCCCGCAACGGGGAAAGCGCCGCCTCTACGCATTTTGAGAAAATTCGTGGACTGAGCGCTAACCCAAACGGAAGCACAAGAAATTCGTAGGCCACGCCCTCGAAGGCGAACCTCAGAAATTTCCTGTGGGGTGGAAAGACCTGGATTTGAAAGTAAGCGTCCTTCAGATCCACTGAGGTAAACCAGTCGTTCTGATGAACAGAATGCAACAGGATTTTTTGTGTCATCATTCTGAACGTGTACAGTCTGAGATAAGAATTCAGCGCCCTCAAGTCCAATATAGGGCGAATGCCGCCCCCTTTCTTTATTTTGTTTAACACAGGGGAAACGTGTGTGATTAAACACTTTATTTTGTTTGACACAGGGGAAATGTGTGTATGCAAACATTTTATTCTGTTTAACAGCGTGCTTTTTACTCGTGCTCTCCGGGGGTGTTGCGGAGGCAAGTGTAAAGTGCTTTGGTGTGACTGGAGTGGATAAACGGGGAACCCATGGTGCCGATAACCCTCTGATTCACAGGCCTCTGGCTAGAGGCCTGGGGAGAGGGGGCAGGCGGCTGTCTCCTGCCTGTGGAAGCTGTCCACCTTGGACCGTCGGACATAGCCGCAGTAGCCTGAGCAAACCCGGCTTTACTCTGCTGCTGCGCCGAAAACGAAGAATTTTTCCTCGGGAGAAAAGACTTGAAAGCCTCCTGTTCTTTTTTCTTCGTCTCAAATCTCTCTTGCATGGTGGCGACCGCTGAGCCGAAAAGCCCGGCAGGAGAGAGAGGCTGATCCAGGAAAAGTGTCTTGTCTTTGTCAGACATTGTGGACATATTTAGCCAAAGGCTCCTCTGCCCGACGACCGCGAGACCGAGGGTTCTGCCCGTGGACTGCGCTGTACAACGCGAAACACGGAGGATAAGATCCGTAATCGTACGAATCTCCATCCATATTTCCCCCACGTCGTTGCTATTTTCAATAGCCGCGGCCATGTCTTCTTCCAATTCAGCCAGATAAGCGAGGAGAAGAGTCGAAGCATTAGTCGCGCGCCCCGTCTGCGCCGAAGATTTGTAAATCTTTTCGAAGATCGAGGCAGTAAAGCGGTCCGCTTTGTACGGAAGCTTCGGTGCGGAGGCAGAGATGCCGACGCCACTTCTGGGATCAAGATGGTTAGCCAGGGAGGACTCCACTAGCGGCATGTGTGACCAACCGTTGTCGGACATTCCGCTCAAATCCACTGAAGTGAAACCATAAACAGGGGTGCGTGCTGAATACGGTTTATCCCAGAATTTGGTTAGATCCTCCATGCAATCGGGGAAAGCCGGTAAGGTCTGCCGAACCGACTGAGCAGTTGGTGGCAAAAACTTCCCATCAAGTCTGGAACGCTTATGCCGCCTTCACATTGGGTCCGTATGTACGACAACCTAACGACCGGAAATCATTCATTCCCTATGAGGATACGGAGACCGCATGCGAACGGGGTCCGACGACTGCGGTGCGAATACGACAGGGCTCCGGATGCGTTAAAAAAATTGAACTCGCCCGACAGTTTCGGATACGACAGAGCCAACGGTAGAGTGCGTTGCTAGGTAACGGCCATAAACATTGTCTAGAAATGCTTCAATATCAGCGAAATTGCACTATATTTTAACATTTTACAACTGTCAAACACAACAGAAATGTATTTTGTTGGCCCCTAAGTGTGTCAGGATGTTTAATACAGGTTACAGTGCAAGTTACGTGAACTATCGATTCACCGCCATTTCCCCCCTTTCTGTTGAGAGCTCCGACTGAAAGACGTGTAGTGTCCAGCATCCGTAGGGGGAGTGTTGCGAAATTCGGAGCTGTAGTGTGAAGGTGGCATTAGCCGCCGGGGGAGCGGCTGGCCAAGCCACGCCAAGCCTGTCAGCAGCGCGTTTACACGCTTCGTGCAGGCTAACGGTGCTAGTTGAAGGCGAAGCATCACCATCGCTGGCTAGTTCGGGTCGAACCCGCACTGCGGGAATGGGAGCCTCTTCTTCGTCATCATCCGACATGTCTCCCGAAGCTGCAAGTGACACCGAGTCCTCGTCCTGGACAGGCAAAGGGTCCTCTGACTGAAGAGAACAGTCACCAATGTCAGTGACAAGCTCAGACGAAGGAGTTAGCTGGTCAGCCCACGCTCCGCTAGTTAGCTCGTCGCCATAGAAATATTTCTATGGCTCGTCGCCCTCTTCGTGGTCAGAAAGAGCCTGCAGCATCGGATCTTTGCCGAAATATTGATCCAAGAAGGTCGCTCTTCGTCGGAGACAGCCTGGAGAAAGCTTCCGACAATGCTCGCACGAGCCTGGTGAGGTAAGTGCTTCTTTAGCATGCGAAAATCCGAGGCACACAGGACACACGGGGTGTGTATCCTTAGCCGCGATATTGAACCCGCAGCCGCTGGGACACGGACGTGCTGGGTCTTTAGCCTTCTTGTAGTTCCTCTGGCGAGCTAACATGCTGATAAGCTAGGTCAGACGCCAAAGTAAAAGCTGGTAAGCTAAGCAAGCTGGTAAGCTAAGCAAGCTGGTAAGCTAGCAAGCTAGGTGAACAACCAAGGTTGTACACAAGAAAAAGGAGAGCTAGCTAGCTGGGGAGCCAACTTAGCCCAAGCGCTGGTAAGCACTGGAGAAGCGTGGGAACGCAAGAAGAATGTTGCAGGTCAAGCACACCTGTCGACGTCCGGCGAACGAGTGATAGCTCGCTCTAAAGACAGTTAAATCGACGCTATGCAGAGACCCTAGCAAGCAAACTTAGCAAATTAGCAAAGTCAGGGCTTAGTATGAACACCGCGAGTGAAGAGGTGAAGAATGAGAGATTGGGTTCTGTGCAGGAGAATATGACAGGAGGGGCGGGGCTCCTGGCTGCACTGACCAATTAGGCCTAAAGGCGTGATTAGATTGGGCTTCAGCGAATTACCACGCAAGGGGGGTGTCCCATAGTGAGATGTCGAACGAATCGACCAAAAGAGAACCTCAATTCTACTTGTTCAATCTTCACATCATCGTGTCACTTGTGCACATCAAAAAAAGCAGTTTCTCATTTGTTTCAGCAAGTTGCAAATACATTGGTGCATCCATGCAAAAACTTGTTGTGTACAACTCTATACAAGGGGTACATATCAATATGCTTCCTCGGGCTCGGTCCTGTCCTCCGTACTTGTGCCCCGGAGATTGTTCGAGGCCCGACGTCATCGAGGATGTCTCAATTCTCTAATTGCTGCGAGGAGGAGAGAGGAACGAGGACGGAGGAGAGAGGAGAAAGGTCCGATAAGCGAGGAAGCACAGGTGTATCCTTTGCGGAGAAAACGCGGAAGCGCGAACAGCGGGAACGTGCGTTCATTGGCTTGAATCGAAAGTCTAAAAAGTTTAAATGCCCTCCCATTCTGTCACCTCAACATCCAATTAAAAAAAACGAGTTTGCTATTTGCGAAAAGGGAGTTCATATGACTGTTTGGAGCAAGGGAAAAGCATATTAGAAATAATAAAAAACATCTTCAACTTCAGCAAGAAAGTTGATTGTTTAGTCGAGTTTATTATGATGTGCATTGTCCGTGGTTATAAGACAAAAGTGAACTGATGCAAAACAGATCGTGGTTTAATTGTCTTGGTTTGATTACATTGCATTATGATGAATAAAATTGTTTGGTGGTTATAGCCTATATTTGATGAAGATAGCATTTATTTTGGTCAGTTGTTTCAGAGATGTCATCTGTAATGGACGTCTCATACTAGTGATGCATGAATCAGGAAGACATCTCATTTCTTATATCTGTCTGCCCTCGATTCCTCCATCCTCCGATCGTTGCTTCCTTGCTTCCTTCACGGGAGGAGGGGCTAGGTCGGAGGAAAGGTTGGAAGTGAGGAAAGGAGGTCGGAGGAATTATGTATTGAGATGTACCCAAGGTGTGCAGGTGTACTGTGCAGGTGAGGGGAGGGCCTTGTAGGGAATGCAGGACCTGAACAGCTGCCAGCGAATCAGAATGAGGATGGGGGTGATTGATGTGCTACCTGGAAACACTGCAGATTGGGAAGATACCATAACGCTAGTCCAGATGGGAGGAGTGTATGAAGGTTTCGATCATTAAGCATGAAAAAACACTGTGCCTTCTCAAAGGCTTCACTATTGGCCTACATCTTATTGCACGCTACATTATTATTTCAGATACCTACATTCTTCCTGATATTTTAAAGACTTATGCAAAGTTGAAAATGTGACTGTTTATTTCATGTTCATTATTTTAAGTCCTTTCAACACTTGCCTTCCTATCAAACCAAACCACCACTCCACAACACAGACTTCTCACGCCACCTAGTGGTGACATTACAACAAGTCCTTTTATAGCCTAAAAGTCTGAAACACTGGTGTCGAAATGAAAAGATCATGACAAACTCGCTAGAACAGGAAAAGAAGCAAAAAAATAAATCATATAAAACAAATGTCCAATACCAGGCTATGTTACTAAAATGTTCTCCTCCGACTGTTAAATAGATAAATAGTTGTAGATAGAATACCTCAGGCTACCACAGTGATAAAAAAGGGATTTCGGGGTTTCCAACTTTGACTTTAAAATGTAACAACTAACCCTGATGTAATGTGCTAGGACTAGCCTTGACTTAATGTCTCACACATTTTTGTGGAGCTGAGTGTCGAACCATCGGAAGCAAAAGAAACATTGTAACAAGTGTGACTATTCCGGCTGTTCTATTCTCTTCTGCACCTGTGTTATGTCTGTCTGGGCGCTTTCCTAAACTTGAGGAATTACGTCCAGCAGTCGCGTTACTTTCACATTCGGTTCTGACATGGCATGTTTGACAGTGCACTTTGGAAGCTAGTTTAGCCTACAAGCTGTTCTGCCTGTCGTTGGAGAAAATCTTAAACCCCTAATTCATTCATCATTCTCATCTCTGTAGACTACTCATCCGTGATAGTGTGAGTAGAAATGTCAAACCCTCAAATACATTTCGGACAATTCTGATTTGGCTGCAGCCGTCGGTCACACTGACACTGTTGGCTAACATTATAATGTTGACGTTAGCTCGGTTCGCTTTGTTCTGCCTTACCCGTAGTGGACTATAACTTCTTTTCAAAAGATTTTCATTTTTGCACACATCTGTTATTAAGGCATTTCTTACGGAAGGTATCGTCTGTTTTTTTTGCAGACTGTTCCTTGTACACACTTTCAACCAAATCGAAACTTAAAGATGGCGCTGTTTCATGTCAGCCTACAACAGTTTCCCGAAAGTGTCATATTGTGTAAAAACAAATGTAGTTTTTCCTGTCACATAGCTTTTATTTTAGGCTATTGGGAGAATCGCTTGCGGACAACCGTATGATGCTAACTTTACAGCTACCACAGTTAGCCTACTTCTTGTTTTCGCAAACTTGCACCTTTGCACCCTGTCCTGGAGTTGGCTGGCCGACTGACACTAATGAATGCGCAGGTTTAGGAGTTATTTGAGGTTACAAGTTTCTTACAGTGCTGCCACTCAGGCTAATACATCTGCACGTCATGAACATCAAATATTACTATTATGACCATTTATGAGCCTAATCCATACACTGTCTGAAGAGCCTGGCATTATTTTTTTAATTGTGTGACTGTGTTTTGTATCTAAGATTGATGGCCAAGAGTAATGACAGCTCTCAGGTGAGAGCCTGTTTAAACCAGGACTCCAGTGAAACCCAGAGGAGTGATGACTCAGCCCAGCGCGGGGAGACGCAAAAGCCCGTCCGAGATCTAATCGACTTCTATGGTGACACCAGCACCGGGACCAGCTTTGAGAGGCCCGATCCCTCAGCAGTATCATGCAGCACAACTGGTGCCACTGGGTCCAGCTCAGGTTCTGGATCCAAGCCCGGATCTGGAGAAGGCATTGGGGAGGGATCCAGACCAGGCGTGTCCAGGAGTGGATCTAGGTCTGGGCCTGAGGCGAGGTCTTCAGCAGGCAGAGAGGACAGCGGGAGAGGGGGCGAACACCGGGGTTCCCCATCTGAAACCTCCAGGTAGGGCTGGGGGATATGGCAGAATATGACATCACAATATTACGGATGCCAACTAACCTGGGCTAATTGGTGGCAATACGTGTAAATCCTCACAACCCAATGATTCATGAACTGCTTCTAACTGCTGAGTTGGAAGCCTGGGCTTTTAGCTCAGTGGTTAGAACGTTCAACTCCGATGCCGTGCTTTTGTCGTAGCTGACGGGGTGGCGGGTTCGAGGCTTGTGTGTGGTGGGAACCGCCCCCGGCTACATAGGCTTGGGGGATATGGCAAAATATTACATCACAGAAGTATATTATTTTTTTCATTTTGACTGATGTGGATTTTTACCTTGATTAAGAGCGGGGAAATAGAACCTCAAATTCAAAATGATCATTAATTAATTAATTGACTGTACTGGGCAGAATCACATGATAATTAGGCTAAGACTCATGTGCTTGATCATTGTCAATAAATGATTACAATTTTTCAATTACTTTTTCGATTGATTGCTCCACTGTAGGGAGAGTTCAAACCCTGTGTGTGTGTGTGTGTGTGTGTGTGTGTGTGTGTGTGAAGTGGCAGCATGCAGTGGGAGAGTTCCGGTGCTTCTTACGGGACCACGAGGGATACACCTGAATGGACACCCAAGAAGGTTTGGGACTGCAGGGCAAATCTGGGACCACTGAAACATAATAATCCCGAACACACAGTGCTGATTGACGTAAGTCATTCTCTCTCAGTGTTCAAAGACGAGGGAGATTCCTTTGCTCTATCATGAAATAGATTTCATATGGTGTGCAGTTAATGAGTTCATTATTTCATGTTTGAAAAAAAAGTTTGGTTGGGTGTAATGCAGGCCACCCTGTGCCTCATGCAGTTGTGATCTGTGTCTGCAGGTGAGAGAATTCTCCCGTAACCAAACCCTGAAATCCATAGACGGGAGACAATGGTGGGACGGCTTTCACGTGAAGATGCCACATGCACATGAAAACACCATTGTTAAAAGCTCATTTCTGGTAATGCCTTTTTCGTCAATTTTTCATCAATATTTTTATTTATAATTCTTTGAAAAGTAGCTGAAAGTGTTGAATGAACTTTCCATTTATATTAGGTTTGGTTATTCTCTTCATAAAGAGATAATTAGAGAATTACCCCTCCTCTGTTTGATTTAAAGTGATGGTTCGCCGTCATTTAAAGCACAAGCCTTCTGACTGCACTCGAAAGTGAGTGGAATTAAAGAATGAAATAACAGACTGAACACGGACAGAATTACAAACTAGCAGTTTACATCACTATAAATTCCTTCATTCCATTCACTCTCTAGTTTAGTCAACATGTTTGTGCAGCCAGGCTATGCTTGAATGACAAACTAGCACTTTAACCAAACACAGGAAGGATTCTCTTGAATTTGACAACGACACTGAACCATCACTCCAATGACGAATTCAGCGGTCGTATCGCTTTGAAACGCTTTGTCACAGCTCCCATTCATCCCTATGGGTGACGTATTAAGCGTTTTGTAACGTTAAGTCATCTTGAAAACGCCATAAGTGTGTGTTTGTTGCTGGGACACTGCAGTGCAGTCTCTGATTGGCTGATTGATGATGATGTTTCTCTCTAGAGTGGTCCTGACAAGCAGCAGCGCTGGACCTCCATCTCCAAGCATCTGAAGAAGCTCCTGAACGGCTCACCTACCGTGGCCGATGTGGAGGCAAGACTCTTAGGCTTTCTGGCGAGAAGTTTGAGGCACAATACAAATGGGGATGATTTTATATAGTTAATTTTAAATTCCAGCATTAAAACATGTTTATTTTTACTGTTTTTGATGAAGTGAGACATTTCTTTTAACGCAAAAGGATGACTTGGGATGGGATCTGTGTGTGTTTTTGTCGTTTCAGAAAGCCATTTTGTCATTTAACCCAAAATATGAACATTCTTGGTCCTTTGAAGGTCTTCACAAATATGCACAGGTAGGCCCATAAAAGTTCTCTCACTGTGTAGGGAGATTGCAAGTTTAGTAGCTGTGAAATATAGATAGAGGCGGCTGACAGAGCCTTCATTATTACCTCCGCCAAGGAGGTTATGTTTTCGGTCTCCTTGGTTTGTCTGTCTGTTTGTCTGTTTGTCAGCAGGATAACTCGAAAAGTACTGCACAGACATGGATGAAATTTTCGGACAATGTGTATATTGGGACAAGCAAGAGCTGATTAAATTTTGGTGGCGATCGGTGATCCAGAACATGATCTGGAATGTATATTGTGTCTGTGACTACATTGCCTTGGCGGAGGTCTGTGCTCTCTGAGCGCTTTTCTAGTTTCCCTTGTAATGATAAGACAAGACAAGACAGTACTCAATTCATCCTGCAGGAAATTCAGGAGTCATTTAACCATCAAAGTAACTAGTCAACGCTGCTAAAATATCCTAAAAACATTGCCTGGTTTGTCTTTAATCAGTTAGAACAAAATTGGTGCTTGTTTTCCTGCCTATTGACTTTTGCATGTAGACAGTGACTATTTAAAGATTTTTTTTTTTGCCTTTAATTTGATAGGACAGTAGAGAGTGTGACAGGAAATGAGTGTGAGAGAGAAGGGTAGGGATCGGGAAATGACCTTGGGTCGGAATCGAACTTGGGTCCTCGGATTTGTGGTATGACGCACTAGCCCACTGAGCTATGCTGCCCCCGGATAGTGACTATTAACTTCACTATGCTGTGTGGATGTTGTAGACAATATTAACTGCAGCATGTGGTGTGGATGTTGTAGACGGTGAATATTAACTTCTCTATGTTGTGTGGATGTTGTAGACGGTGAATATTAACTTCACTATGTTGTGTGGATGTTGTAGACGGTGAATATTAACTTCTCTATGTTGTGTGGATGTTGTAGACAATATTAACTTCACTATGTTGTGTGGATGTTGTAGACGGTGAATATTAACTTCACTCATGTGGATGTTGTAGACGGT
>JAODXP020000019.1:34143911-34188179 GCA_027497455.2 Sardinella longiceps | reverse complement strand
GGAGGTTGCAACTACCAAACCCTTAAATGAAAAGTGCTTTGGACTTGGCTCCTATGAAGCAGTTTATGAAGGACCAAAACAGGTCACTCCTGCTATAGATGGCAATCCAATGACTGCACAAAGAGATTATTCAATCTAGGTAAGAGTACAGTCTATTTTATTAATGTATTACATTTGCATATACAGTACACACATGGGTCTTATCTCACATGTAATCTAAACATAGATCATTAACATCATAAAATGTCAATACTGTTGAAATTATGATACCTGAGTTGGCACAGTCTTCTGTGCTGCACAGAATTAATGCATATTACTCTCTTCTTGTGTCTCTACAGTGACCTGACTGCCAGTGTCCTGACAAAAGACCACTTCAGATGTGCAGTGTGTGCAGAAGTGCTGAAGGACCCAGTCTCCATCCCCTGTGGACACAGTTACTGCAGGCAGTGCATCACCTCATACTGGGCCCAGCCTAACCATGCAGGACTCTATGCCTGTCCCCAGTGCTCACACACATACAGCTCCTGTCCTGCACTTTACACTAACTCAGCCTTAGCACAGGTGGTCCAGAAACTCCAGCACCTAAGTCCAGTTCTTCCTGCTGACTGCTATGCTGGTGCTGGAGATGTGAGCTGTGATTTCTGCACTGGGAGGAAACTCAGAGCTGTGAAATCATGTGTGACCTGCATGGTCTCTTACTGTGAGTCTCATGTCAGGCAGCACTACACAATTCCAGCACTACAGAGACACACACTGGTGGAGCCCAAAAGCCAGGAAGAAAATCTCAGTGAGCAGCAGGACCTCAAGATTGAAGACTTGAAATGGGCTGAGACTCTTGAACACCTAAAGCAGGTAAGTTACAGTCGTTAAAGCTGTTGTGTGGTGAGCATTCAGGTGCATAATGGCTGCCATGCATCATCCAGGTGGGTACTACTCCACATTTGTGGTGGTTAGTGAGGTCCCCCTTTCACTGTAAAGTACTTTGGTTATCCTGAAAAGCATAGAGATGTAAGTACTTGCATTACTAGTAAGAGGTGCGGTCATGGCTGATGTACAGTAGGTGTATCAATAAGTCAACAACAAAATGTAAACATACATTGTAAAGTTCGTTTGTGCAGTGTTTTTCAGAAAATCTTAATGACTAGTTACATGCTGTCTGTTTCAATCTGTCTGAACAGTCTCCAGGTGCTGCAGATCCAAGGATTCAACAAAGAGGACCAGATCAAAGGTCCTCAGACCTCACATCAACAGATTTAATATCAAGATTATATAAAATAAGATCTGATTTGTTTTGGAAAGACAGAATATAATTGTAAGACTAAAATATCCTTCTTGGGTGTGTTCACTCTTGCGTAGTCAGCCGAGCCTAGTTAGGTTAAGCCAAGTTATCTACAACCAATCATCAGAAGGATAGCAAAATTACCATTCTTCTGGCTTTTGGCTCAGCAGCTTAAAATATTTTGTTTGTATTTAATAGAAATGTAGGTGAGCCTAAATGTGAATTAAACTATATTTTCAAATGTGATAAAAATCTGTGAGAAATAAAAATTCACTATTTTAGATCCAGGATGAAGAGAGAGGCATCACCTCATCAGACCATTCAAGAGAAAAGGTATTTATATATTTATATGTTATTTATTTATATAGAAGGATATATAGCACTGAAGAAGGTGATAATTGAGCAGAATTGCATTGGAAAACATGGTCAAGCTATCAACTTTTAAATCACCATCTTGAAAGTTTTATCTATATACTGTTATATGTGACAACACAGATTTTTTTATTTAATCTACTTAATTACTGTAAGACCTCCCCTTCTAGTTGAATCCCTTGAATTTTGAATGGTCTTATCCTAAGTACTCTACATTATCCACTCCTCCCATTGAAGTAGATAATTAAAACAACAATCAAAGTAACTTAAATTTATTTTCTCAGCTCTTAAACACAACTACATTTTCATTTTTTAACATTTTCAATGTGTTGTGTTCTCAGATTGAAACAGGAAAGGATAATTTCTCCTGCACCCAGCGGTGTGTCTCTGAAGTCAATGGATGAGCCACTAGTTTTCAAAGAAGCATTAATTCCTTGTGAGACAAGGTGAGTTTGGAAGGGATTTTCTTGAGAGTGAGAAATGATAGATTATGGATGACTGTGGCGTGTATCAGTGGGAGATGACTGTAGTGGATGCACTTACTCAGAAAATATTTGATTTCAGTGTGAAGCATGAGAAGTCAAATTCACCTGCACCCAGTGGTGTGTCCCTGAAGTCAATGGATGAGCCACTAGTTTTCAAAGGAGCATTAAATCCACGTGATTCAAGGTGAGTTCAGCAGTGATTTTCTTGAGAGTGTGATGCATATGATTTGGAGATGATTGTGCTAGATAGATTTATGATAATTTCAAAATACATTGAAACAGGAAAGGATAATTTAATGTGTTCTCAGATTGAAACAGGAAAGGATAATTTCTCCTGCACCCAGTGGTGTGTCTCTGAAGTCGATGGATGAACCACTATTTTTCAGAGCATTAACTCCTCATGGGTCAAGGTGAGTTCACTATTGATTTTCTTTAGGGTTAGAATTTATAGGTTATGGATGGCTGTCAATGTGGCATATATGAATTAGAGATGATTGTACTGTATGCACATGTTCAGATCATTTGAAATATTAATGATTTCAGTGTGGAGCATGAGAAGCAGGGGTGAAAGTAGTTTGAATTTCTTACCTGTACTACAAAACTTTTCAATAGTTATGTATGGCTCAAACAAGAAGATAAGTAGGCCGACAGCATTGGGCTTATTTCACACCTGAATATTCCGACATTCCATGGTAGCAAACTGAACATTCTGTCTTTGAAAGACATTGTGAATTTATCCCTTTTTCTGACTTGAAAAAATGGGTAATAACATTTAGGCTAAAAGACATGATAAAATTCACTTTCTTTCAAGTAACACACATGGGAAGCCCACAAACTGGGAAGTTTCAAATAGATAGAAGCTTTTAGAATATTCATGCACAAAAATGTAAAACCACTTCAGGACTTCCCATTTTGTGGACTTCAAATATGCATTGCTTGAAAGAAAGTGAATTTAGAAAAAGGGATAAATTCAATGCATTTCATGAGAATACTGTATAAACTCTAAATCTCCTATCTTAATACAGTATATCCAACAATAATGCTTGTCTTTATACAAAGGCTATGGGGTCAAGTTACTGTAATTAAGTAGGTTTTTTGAGTTTTGAGTTTTTCAAATTGGTAATTTTACTTTTAATTGAGTACATTTTTTTTTTAAGATATTTTTTGGTCTTTAATCAGATAGGACAGTGTAGACATGACAGGAAACAAGTGGGAGAGAGAGATGGGGCGGGATCGGGAGGGATTGGGAAATGACCTCGGGCCGGAATCGAACCCGGGTCCCCGGAGCAATGGTCCAACGCTCCAGCCACTGAGCCACGGCGCCCCTATTTACTTGAGTACATTTTGAGACAAGTATTGTACTTCACTACTTTTGAAACCTCCCAGATTACTGAGTAAAAAATTCAATGTGGGGAAAAAACATTTGGCTTGAACTGAAAGTAAATTCAGACTATTTACTGTAGCCTAGATGCTGCTGCCTCCGGTAAATGTTGAGAATAGCCAAGCAACCTGTGGAAGAGATTAATCCAAAAGCAAAGGAGATCCCTATATCTTACCCAAGGAATGTCTTCAGCCAGCTTTACCAATGCTTCAGTTCTGGTCAATTTGAGTCTAGGTAAAGGTATTCTTGAATACATCAATATGTAAAATCTCAAAGCAAGTCCGCTATCTTACTATAGCACTCTTGTGATGTCAAAATTAAGAAATCACCCCATAAGAAGAACAAGGTGAGATGGCTGGGCTGATCACTGTCACTGATATCTGGGTCGGTTGCTGGGTCAGAATGAGATTAGTTTACCACCTAGGCTACAACTCTAAGGCATGACGAATACATTTCTTAACAAACAGAAAATCACTTAGTTGCAATTGGCATGTAGGCAAATGGAAGTGCTCTCTCAGTCATGCCATGTGGTGGTTGCCTATGTAAATAACACTGGTGTATTATACTGTAGACAGGTAGGTAAGTTTCATTAGTTTTACTTTAGCTTTTCTCTCTTTCAAATGTTGTATTTTTTCCTTGATAAATTCTTTTTTTGTCCTTTAAAAGTGTGAGAAGGGGGGCTTTACAGCTGAAGCTGCAGCTCCTGTACCCTTTGGATATGGATGTCACTGACCAATGACCAATAAACATTCATTCATTCATTCATAACAAGTTTGATTGTGGTTGCTGAGCAGGTGGTTTATAAATTCATGGGGTTGCTAAAGCAACCAAGCACCCCACTAGCATTGTGATTTTTTTAAACATCAAATAATTGAAAGAAAATAAGTAACTTGTACTTTAAGTAAATTTTAAATGAAGTAATTTCTACTTTTACTTGAGTGGATTTTTGTTGGCTACTTTTACTTTAGTAGAATTTAAGCAAAGTAAAGATACTTTTACTTAGTTACAATTTTTCTGTACTTTTTCCACCTCTGGTATCGCATTCGTGTTAGGTTTATGCTGTTTAAAATTCTTTAATTTCATGCAAAATATATTGATGTTAGGCTCATGCTACAGGACTATGCTTAAACTTACTCCGGAGCTATCCTTTAACTCCACGTGATTCGAGGTGAGATCAGTAGGGCTACTTATTTATTATAAGAAGGAATAAGATAAATTATGGATGCCAATGTCGGGGGGAAAAAAATGGGGACGATGGTGGTGCAGGTGCTCCACACTATATTCCAATGAGGACTGCTAAAATGAATGATCTCACTTTATTGTGAATATTAAAATGATGCTGTTAAAGTGAAATTCAGTTGCTGAAGCTGCTACAGCTCTTTTTCATCATGTACACAAGTCAAACTTTCGGTTCAAAATGAAAACTATGTCGGTAGCTGAGTTTTTAAGATCTCCCGCAGGTACTGTTAAGAGGATACAATGGGTTTTAATGTGTTTGCCTGTGCAACGTTGTCCGTTTTAAGGTACTAAAAAAGGCTTTGCATACTTTGATCATAGCATTAATACAGTCTAGCATTGAGAATGTTGAGTTTCACTTTGATGCAGGGTCTTAAAACAATTATAAAAAACAAAGCAGATTTTCATGGGTGACAAACCAGCTCCACTGGTTACTAGTCATGTTTCGTATCACCTTCAAAATTGTGTTACTCACCCTCTATGCTCTTGCACCTAAATATCTCTCTGACCTCCAACGACACCCCTGCAGTCACTCAGGTCCTCTGACAAGGCCCAATGCAGACTTAATGCTCTTCAATGCTAGTTCTGACATACTGTAGACATTAGCTCTTATATTTTTAATGTGTTGTGTTCTCAGATTGAAACTGGAAAGCACACATTCTCCTGCACCCAGCGGCGTGTCCCTGAAGTCAATGGATGAGCCACTATTTTTCAGAGGAGCATTAAATCCACATGACTCAAGGTGAGTTCAGTAATGATTTTGCTGGGAAAGGGATGGCTTCCTAAATTGCTATTTATTTTTTCATATCTGGCTGTAATGCTTTTGTAAGAAGTAAAAGTGAAAGCCAGCTGTGTGATAAGTAAATGACAGGGTCCCTTTGTTGTCTTGAATTTTCAAAGACCCTAACACAAAGGCACTGAAAGCTATTGCTGCCAAAGGCTTTGTTGCCATGTTACCATTAGGTCATAAATAAGAAGACCAAAGACACAAATTCACAGACCAATCGGTACTACCAAGACGTACGACCATCAGCTTTTGTTTAGACTGGGCATCCCCTGTGGTCAGAAAAAA
This sequence comes from Sardinella longiceps, assembly GCA_027497455.2. Classification (NCBI taxonomy): domain Eukaryota; kingdom Metazoa; phylum Chordata; class Actinopteri; order Clupeiformes; family Clupeidae; genus Sardinella; species Sardinella longiceps. The sequence continues at coordinate 34,182,354 of JAODXP020000019.1, read as the reverse complement.
TTACCACAAAGCATCAAAGTTTGAGTCTGGAATTTTGAAATAGAAGGTACTGTATGTAGGAATCCTGAGTAAGCGAGGGAGTGCAAATACGTTTTCACTTTTAATGCATTTTCAATGTGTTCTCAGATTGAAACAGGAAAGGACAATTTCTCCTGCACCCAGCAGTGTGTCTCTGAAGTCAATGGATGAACCACTGTTTTTCAGAGGAGCATCAACTCCTCTGTCATGGTGAGTTCAGTTGTGATTTTGTTGTGAGTTAAGAATTATATGTCATGGATGGTTGTGGCATGTACAGTATGAATTAGAGATTATTGTACTGTATGCACATAAAATATTAATGATTTCAGTGTGAAGCATGAGCAGTCAGATTCACCTGCACCCAGCTGTCTGTCCCTCAAGTCAATGGATGAGCCACTAGTTTTCAGAGGACAAATAATTCCACGTGACATTGAGTGAGTACTTTGATTTACAACTTGAACTTAAATGTTTATTAATATGCTGCTGAAAGAGAGAGAGAGCGAGAGGGAGAATCTCTCCATTTGTTTTGTGTTTTGTCTCTCCGTTTGTTTGGTGTTTTGTCTCTGCGCACATTCACTCCTGTGGCAAAGGGTCTCTAACCCCACATCCCGCTGCCTTTCAAAGTTAGTGATGTCTGTGGTGAAGCGGTAGAAGTAATGACATTGGATAGAAGTACTGTATAGGCTGAATGGATAACCCCACAAAAATTGTAGCATTGGCCGTGCTGTATGTATTTCAGCAGAAACAACAGATAGGCTTTAATTTATAAATTGAATTCATAGACGTACAGTCTTACAGTAAAAACACTTCTGCACTTTCTCTCATTTTCTCTCTGCAGGGAGTTCATATCGAGTGTGTTAAAGGACGACACCTTCAGATGTTCAGTGTGTGCAGAAGTGCTGAAGGACCCAGTCTCCATCCCCTGTGGACACAGTTACTGCAGGCAGTGCATCACCTCATACTGGGCCCAGCCTAACCATGCAGGACTCTATGCCTGTCCCCAGTGCTCACACACATACAGCTCCTGTCCTGCTCTTCATATAAACTTGGCCTTTACACAGGTGGTCCAGAAACTTAAACACCTAAGCTCTTCCCTTCCTTCTCAGTGCTATGCTGGTGCTGGAGATGTAGCCTGTGATTTCTGCACTGGGAGGAAACTCAGAGCTGTGAAATCATGTGTGACCTGCATGGCCTCTTACTGTGAGTCTCATGTCAGGCAACACTACACAGTTCCAGCACTGCAGAGACACACACTGTTAGACACTACGCACCAAGAACCAAAAAAACGGCGTAATAAAAGTGATATTAGGACCGAAGACCTGAAAGCGGTTCAGTGAGCTGTTGGTTGAAGTCAGTTTTTAAACTGAAGGATTGGGAATGAAGCCTTGACTGTTGCCTTTTCCTACACTCAACATTAAACCTTGAGACAGTTTGCAAGTTGCACAGGAAAGTATAAACAAGTGGCACTGGGTAGCAGGCAACTGCTGCAGCACATATGGCGAGGGCCACAAGGCAGTAATGGCTGCCATGGGAAGGCAGGCCCACATCATCAACAACAGTACAGATCAGTTTTTGCAGCTCTTGTACTGGACATACACTTCACTATGGTACTTCATATCATTGTGGTGTGCCATCAGATTTTTTAAGATACCAAGGAGTAATTATAATGTGGTTATTTTTCCATTTTCTTTCCCTTCCTTTTATCATTATCATTGAATCTCATTGGTGTATCCATATAGTTCATGTTGTCATTTAGCAGTTAGCTTGTTGGTTCTAATTTCTGATTAATCAATTTCTGAAAATCATTTTGTAATTTCGCTATAGAATTTACTCTATTTTGATTACGTTGTATATCATGATCTAACATGAAAAACATTCCTACTTTCAGCTTTCATAACAGGCCAATTAAGGCGTTATTAATATGTGGCAATGGGCTGTGTGGAATATAAGAGACATCTCCATTGTTCAGGATTTCCCTGTCTTTGCTTAGCTGGGAAGACCATCCTGCTCTTTGTTCTCTTTCTCTCTGGCTCTCTTTTCCCCTCTCAGGTTTGTTGTACTGTCTATCCATTCTTAGTTTAGTTTTGTTTTTGGGTTCTCATTATCTGTCCTATTTGATTATGATTTGTATTCCGTTTACCAGTAACTGTTATTGTTATTGTTAATGACTTATAATTATGACCGCCGCTGCGTAGCAAGCGTAGCGGTCATATAATGATTGTCAAAGTTTTTTTTTTTTTTTTTTTTCCCCCCCCGTCATCTACTTCCTGAATTTTTGGTCAACGATTCCCAGGACACCGTAACACCGGGGCACATGAAACTTGGTGGGCATGTAGCCCCTGTAGACTTTTACGGAAAAATTTCGTTTGGTCCCCGGGGTCCACTCCATCTTTGCGTGGCCCCCCCGTGAAACCCCAAAAATGCAGTTTTTCCTAAAAAACTACCTGATCCGTGACATTTAGGATGATGAAATTTTTATGGAATGTTGGTCTCAAGAGCCCACATCAACTTAGCTTATAACCAGTCATTTGTGATTTGCACCCCCATGGTAAAAAATTTAAATCCAATATTATACTACTGTAATTGCCCGTATCTTTGGATCAGATGCTAAGAACTGCACCAAATTTAATGTGTATGATGAACCTGACATCTTGTGGGAATATGTCAAATTTTGTGGGATTTCATCCATGGGGGGCTATAAAATAAATGAATTTATATGTACATTTAATGACTGTACAACTATTGACCAGTAGATGGTGCTATTAAGTGAATGGCTACTGGGTTACAAAATTCAAATAATCATTTACATCATACGTGCTCTATATAAGCCGTTCAGGAAAAAAACCTTGAATATATTGAATGAAAGAAAACCTTGAATATATTGAATGAAGTCCCGAATATATTGAATGAAACTCTGAATATATTGAATGAAGTCCCGAATATATTGAATGAAACTCCGAATATATTGAATGAAAGAAAACCTTGAATATATTGAATGAAACTCCGAATATATTGAATGAAACCCCGAATATATTGAATGAAACCCCGAATATATTGAATGAAGTCCCGAATATTGAATGAAACTCCGAATATATTGAATGAAACTTGCCTCATCCGAGGTCAGTGCCAGCGGCCATCTTATGTGTGTCACAAGTATGGAAATGCCTGTGACCAGTCAGTACCGCTTGGGTGGAGTGGTTGGCAATGAATGAGTAAATGAAGCAAAAATATTAAATAAATTATAGTTTTATTAATAATTTCATTGATTGCAGCTGCAAGGTAAAATAGTTTAGTTAAGTCACAGTCAGTTATTTTGGCCGAGTAGTAATTAATCCAGCCGCGTTACCACCACCAGTGAACAGCACAGGAAGCGGCAACGATCCCACTGAAGCTAGCTGCTACGCCAACCTTCAGTGGGATCGTCGCTGCTAGCTAGCTGCTACGCTAACCTTCAGTGGGATCGTCGCTGCTTCAGTGGGATCGTCGCCGCTAGCTAGCTGCTATGCCAACCTTCAGTGGGATCGTCGCTGCTTCCTGTGCTGTACAGGTGGTAACGCAGCTGGATTACTACTCGGCCAAAATAACTGACTGTGACTTAACTAAACTATTTTACCTTGCTGCTGCAATCAATGAAATTATTAATAAAACTATAATTTATTTAATATTTTTGCCTCATTTACTCATTCACTCCACCCAAGTGGTACCAGAGATCCTTCTTTACGGGGATAAATCATGAGCACCCACTTCCTGGAGTCATGAGGCTAATGCCAAATAAGGTAGTTCTGGGCGGCGCTCGAATTTATGCAGTGGAGAAGCTCATTCTGTAACATTGAAGTCTATGAGAGAATCCAAGAATTCCACCGAAATTTCTGGACTTTCATTCAATATATTCTGAGTTTCATTCAATATATTCGGAGTTTCATTCAATATATTCAAGGTTTTCTTTCATTCAATATATCCGGAGTTTCATTCAATATATTCAGGACTTCATTCAATATATTCAAGGTTTTTTTCCTGAACGGCTTGCCATAGTGCTCATATATAACTATACACACAAGCACACATGCGCACGGGTACACACACACACACACTACATACTGTACACATAAGCACACATGCGCACGGGTACACACACACACACACTACATACTGTACACATAAGCACACATGCGCACGGGTACACACACACACACACACATAAACACACACACACACTCTTATACTTGTACACAAAAGCAAACTCACTCATGCAGACACACAATTATAACATGAGAGAGATACAAACAAGTTGACAAGCATCATATATGCAGAGAATGTGCAGAACTGAGCGGCGGTCATATTTTGTACCGCCAAGCGGTACATCTAGTTTTAAATAAATCATGTGTTATTCCACCAGTTTCAGTATGTCTCTTCTGCTTTGCCATGCCACTATCGTCCTTGGAACATCATGTTGAATACTAACCATTGTATTTGATGCCTTTAGATCTTGGTAGATGTTTTTTTCAAGAACGTACTTTAGACAGGGTGAGCTCTGTAGGTTAAAAAAAACGCAAACTTGCCTAGATATTTTATTTATCTACAGTAATTGTTTCTGCATCCACAAAATGATCTGACACACAGAAGGGCATATGCAGTGAAACTCCAGACTGATAATAAAGCACATATGCAAAGCAGTATATATTGAGTAACTGCCATCAGAATCTAGCCTGGCAAGCCATCCTATAACATTAAAATGTATAGTCTGGTATCGATAGATACAAGGCTGTCACAAACTACTACTGCACTCAATAGGAAAGCACCAGTCAGAGGGGTGAAGATGTAAACACCAATTCAAAAGACCGTTGTTTTCGGCAAAACCCGCCTTAAACACATTGTGATTAATGAACACCGACGCTACTGGCTGAGCAAATCTATTTGCTAGTCTAGACTTTTATGCTAATCAGAATCACCAATCAATATTCAATATTAAAATATTGAAACCTTCGATTTCAAAATTTTTACATCTTTGGCACCTGTGCGAGACTTGGGCTCATGGTCTGGTTTCACAACATCATAAAGATCAGATTGTAATCTAGGCAGCACAAGGGGAGGTTTTTGTTAAAGAAGTTTCCGAAGCTCCTGCACACCACAGTTTGGCCAGGGCTTAGAGTTGGTGAACATCTCCAGAATAGTGATGCCAAGAGACCACATGTCTGACATGGTGCTGGAGTCCTCACAGTCTCTTAGGCACTCTGGGGCCATGTAGTGTTGGGTTCCTCCTCTAAGTCCACAGTGAGCCCCTGTCTGACTGCTTCCTCTTGTCATGGACACATTTTCCTTCAGGTTTGCCAAGCCCCAGTCTGTGACGTATGCCTTTTTGTTTTCTGCTGCAATCTATTGAAATCCAAAGTAACAATCAGTACATTACCATCAGAATACATTCTTGCTCAGTTTCAATATTCACGCCGAATTTGGTGCATTTTTGGTACAACACCTCAGCACTTCAGCAAGCTTTGTAAAGAAATTTTCATTTACAGATAAACAACAACAACAAAAAACACAACACAGCTCCCCTATCCCTCATGTCGAACACTTACCATGATATTAGCTGGCTTCAGATCTTTGATGAATGATGCCTTTTCCATGTATGTACTCAACAGCCATGGCAATATCTAAAGCCACAAACAGCTTATCCTCGAGCTCCAACTGAAAGTTTTATACAGGATATATTATATGTTGTAATATGGTACAGAACTGCAGGGTAGAATCCATGAGTGGCCCCAGCAATACAGATGTCCAACCCATCCAGACCTCTGTTATGTTTCCTGAATCTACTGATGTGGTTACTGACATACAGTATTTGCATTAGCCTACAAGTAGAGTATAAGAAGTGGAATAAGAAAAGTTACACCACTTGCTTCTCATCACGGAACTGATGTGAAATGAAAGTGAAATTTTCATGCATCAGTGAGAATTTAGACAATTTGAATAATAATTCAGTCAGCCACTGATGCACTGATGCTGTATGGGAAAATACCTAGCTAGTTAACCCAACATCCAATATGATAATGCAATATACCTTGATCGTCTCTGTAGAAATAACTTCTGCTAGATTGGCCCCATGGATGAACTCATTTGCAATGAGAATTTGAGTCTCACTTCTCGCTACACCCATCATGCGCACAATGTTGGGGTGAGATAAATGCCTGCAGAGAGAGATTAAAGATTATTAAAGATTATTAAATTATATCAGAAAACCTTTGGTATCCTCTTCAGGTGACCTCAGAGACCTGGCCTCAGGTGACCTTAGTTATACTACCGTATGATTTGTTGTTTACATTCTCAAGTTAAGGTGGTTCCGATGAAAAAGGGCAGCGCATAGGTTGTGTCTCCACCAGACTTTGCTTTTACTATGTTTTGGTGCCTCTAGGCCAAACCCCTACACACAGCTTTGGACACGGGTTGCGATGCGAATTGCTTTCCCATTGCTCGACCCGGGGTTGAACACAGCATTTTTCGGCCCGGCAGTATAGCGTGCTGCAGTAGGAAAGCGGCTAAAGATGCCATTATCCAGATATGATGAATTCATTTGAAGTCCCTGGATCGTCTCCTGGTCTTGATATAACTTTTACAGCAGCTGGAGTTCCCTGATATGATCCCTTGTAAACTGTCCCATAAGAGCCTTGTCCAATACATGCTGATTCATGTACAGTAATCGTGTCTGGATCCACAAAATGAACTGTCACTTGGAAGGCTGAAAAATGATATGCAGTAAAAGGATTACTAATTCAGCACATAGTTTACATTCACCATGGGGAGTGACTCTCACCTCTTGTCTCACCTGTGCCAAATTCAGAACTCTGAGTCGAGTCAGTCAGGTTGAACTGCCTAAAGGGCTTTTGGAGCGAAGTGTCAAGGGCTGATTTATCAGTTATATATCCAGAGTCATCAGGTCCACCTTCACTGACTGCACAGTGGAAACAAAATAATAGTGAAAGTGTATTTTAATTCAAAACATTTCATATTATTATATTATATGCACATGTAACGGAGGCCAGCTAGCGCGGCTAGGTCGGTGGTAGTGTGTAAATCCTCATCACCCAATTCCATGGGCGCTTCTAACACGCTGAGTTAGAAGCCCAGGCTTTTAGCTCAGTTGGTTAGAGCGTTCCACTCCCACGCCGGGAGTGTGTAGCTTACGGGGTGGCGGGTTCGAAACCCGTGTGCGGTGCGGACCGCCACCAGCTACACTCATTTCCTACTATTTTGAATTTATACAGTATATATCTCAAAGGAAAATGCTGGTGTGATAGGGACCGCAATTATATTGCAACATCATAAAAAGTTTGAACGTTTGCCAGGGAGCAGAATGGTGATATGTTTGTGCAGACCAAAGAAGACCGCTTGGTAGTTGTAGCTTCCAGGGGCATATTGCTAGGCGGCATGTACTGTAGCTTACTGTACAATTGCAAGTTTTCAATGCCTTGATTTAAATGTTGGAACTGTCATTATACTATTGACGAAGTATGGGGCTACTTTGAGTCTATTTTATACGGTTTAAAACAGCGATTTGGCCACCAAGCAATATGCAAGCAACAAGCAAGATGTCTCCTCCGGCCTGCAAGTTATTCAAAATTATTCTCAAAATTATGTAAATTTTATGATTTTTTTATGATATTGCAATAAACTTGTGGTCCTTATCACACCGGATTTCTCCTTCTCCAGGCACAAAAATTGCCCATAATTGGGCATGCAGAAAACCTAAGCCTAGGTTAAGTTTTTTTTCTGGTTCCTGTTGGGTCACTGATTTGTTTGTAGACATCCTGCCTATTTTCATGGACTATTTAATTTTTTCAGTAAAGACAAAAAATAATAGCCTATATTTAGGCCACCCCATTAGCCTACATTCAAAATGCAGTCTACATGGATCATTGTGGAAGATTTAGGCTAATTTATTTCCATAACCATTTACATCAAATTTAGATAGTCTATCACTTCCTGTGTGGTTCTTTTAAAAATATATCAGAAATAAATTCCTGGCTTTTGGCTTGTGCACTGCGAAGTAGCCTATACTAATTTGTCCATAGCCTACAACTATAAGGGAAAGAAAACAAAGAGCTAGGCTAGGCCCAATGCTGCATTTCTTTGTATTATTTTCTCTTATTACTGTAATAATGCATGCGATGCATTTTGCACTTTTGTAGCCTTCATCAGATTTATTTTGGAGGAGTAGCTCCATTGAACCCATGCTTTGAACCCTATTCATTCTTCACTCAGAGCCGTATAGACTCTATTCGCGGGCGCCCTCTCGCGGCAGTAGGCCTACTAGCAATGCTTTCTCTCGCTTCTGCACTGCGTTGTGGTTTTACTTTCGCTTTGTCGTCGTAGAGCTATGGGTTACGTCGCACTGTCTTACTGTAACTTATTTCAACAAAAATATCTGCCCGCAAAGCAGTTAAAAAAGCAACCTATTATAACTTTCGTCCAGTCTTTTGTCGATCACAGGATATGTCATTATTAAGGTAAGTAGGCAAAAGGGAGGCCTAACCTGTAAGAAGTCGGCCGAGGCCCTGGAGATAGATAGCCTGTCATGGACGATGTAGCCAAATTAGGCTAGTAGGAGTAGGAAGTATTTTTTGTCTAAAACTGAGGATAAAGGGTAAAAAGTGAGGGCTACGGATAAATAACTTGAAATTCACAGATCTGCCTCGTTCAAAATTTACATGCATTTGGCTGGTGGGGTGCTAATTTTGACCTGGTTATAACATCCATTTTATTAAACAATATTATTAGGCTACTGTAAAACATCATATTGCTTAGCCTACAGTGAAATACTATTTCTGATGTAGGCTACCACACCATTCTTGCATCTCTAGCTGATAAACTTGTTAATATTCAATGTCAAGCCATTCATTTTATAGAGTCAGATTAGCTGTAGGCCTACTGTCTCACAATATTTGCAATGAACGAAATGCTTCTGTTCAAAGTTCAGAACACATCTGATAAGGGAAGCAAGGCATAGCCTCTGTCTTCACCTTACAAACTGGACTCCTATTCTGGTTTCATTAGACCAGATCCCAACCCATCAAGCATTGTGCCTTTGTAGATTTATTTGTTGTGTTGTGCAATGTAGGCCTGCCTATTGTGTACTGATTGTATTATTTTATTAGGCCTAGTACTAACGACTTTACCCTTCATTTGTAGTTTCTGTTTTTTGTTAAAGTAGCCTTCAAGTGCTGACATAAAAATTATACCTTTTGCACTATGGCCCCTTACAGCACCACACATTTCTTTACATATTACTTTTTGTATCTTGCCTGTGCCTGAGTTGTCCAGTTACTTGGCAACCTTTACAGGACAGTTCTTGGGCTATTAGGCTATTATGTGTTGCCTATGTGTGTCTTGTTATATGCTAGGATACTTGAATTTAGGGATTAAAAATAAAGCTAATTTTTAAAAAGAATGACCAGAATAAGTGACAAAGTAGTACATAGAGACAAATTGACAAGTGTGATTCATTTCCTAGAAAGAACGTGCTGGAATGGACGTGGTAGTCATATTTGGGATCTTCTATGATCACTGTCCGTCAGGACCTCGGTTTAATGTCTAGAATCATAACATCCATTTTATTAAACAATATTATTAGGCTACTGTAAAACATCATATTGCTTAGCCTACAGTGAAATACTATTTTTGATGTAGGCTACCACACCATTCTTGCATCTCTAGCTGATAAACTTGTTAATATTCAATGTCAAGCCATTCATTTTATAGAGTCAGATTAGCTGTAGGCCTACTGTCTCACAATATTTGCAATGAACGAAATGCTTCTGTTCAAAGTTCAGAACACATCTGATAAGGGAAGCAAGGCATAGGGATACAAGCAACTCAGACACTAGGTATCCTGAGAGGCTGGGCGACAGGGTGTATTTTTAGTCTTTTCCCAAGCCTCATCTTAACCGAGATAAGTGTCTGCTTTTGATAAAGTTATGCAGCAGACAGACCACAACATTAACTGAACGTGGACAAAATTAACAAGGATGTCTACATCTGTTCTAAGGCAAGTCAACATCGTATATGGGCCAACATATTGTCACTTTGCTGGAAAGAAACAAAGTTATTTTAACGTCCCTAACGTTAACCACAACATCAACATCAACGTTAACGTTAACGAAAGTTAGCTAACGCTAGCCAATGTCTCTGCCCAACTTTATCTACTAGCTGTGTTGTTCATCATGTAACTTTGTTTGCTGGGAGTTCATTGGTCTCTTATACTGTAGTTTTTGTACTGTGGTTGTCTAAAGGGCTCTTGTTAAACTAACATTATGATAACGTCTATCTTGTCCGAAATGGCGATGGCAACGAGATGAGGTTTATAATATTTACACTGGGACCCTTACATTGTTGCGCGCTTTTCTTTGACTTGCTCAATGACAAAATTATTAATATAATCCTACAGTGCATAGCTAAGGCCCTTTTGATGACTTCGAGATGATATGTTATCTTTCTGTCTCTGTGACGACCGGCTCCGCGGCCGCACATTTAAAACAGGTGGCAGAGCACCGCGCATCGCATTCACACCGCATACACTCCCACACTTCATTTAATCAATATATTTAAGTTCGGTTTTCATTGTCCATAACTTTATCCATATCAAAACACATTCGTTGTCACTTAACATTACTTGGTTTAGTTAACAGGCATTCAAACAGTTATCATACATGCTACAGTTTCCAAACATTTAATAGTATAGCCTACACGCTACAACTTTACTGACTAAACAAACAAAACACGCAAGACGACCTCATTTCGTTCTACTTTTTATTTTGCGTTTCACACATTAGTTACATCTGTTGTGCACACAGTATGTTTCTTATGTATGTATGTTACGTTATTTAAAAGCATTTTGTTTCTGAGTTATTATTTAAGTTTACCGGGAGACAGGAGACCGGTGGCGTGCGTGACGCTGACTTCCTGGGTGGCTGCGAACTGGCAAAAGGGTTTCAGAATGCAGCGTGTCAAAATAAAAGTCCGACGGACGTTCCCATCTCCCCAATACGTCATAGGGAGGAAGTGGAGTCCGGATAGGGAAGGATTATTATGTTTGATTATTATTGAAGTCATTAATTTTGCTTTTGACGTTAGAAATATTATTTACTTTATATTGTCTTTATTTTGAGCTGTCCTAGTCTATGTTTTTGTCATTGTGTAAATTGTAATTAGTCTTTGTCTCCCCTGTGTGTTGTAATGGCCTGATCAGCCAGTATATATGTTCCCCAGTGTCTCAGTCTGTTAGGTCAGTTCTTTGCGTTAAGTCATGTTTGAGTTTGCTCGTTATCATTTATTTTGAGTTCTGTTCTGTTGACCTCTTCTAGGCCTAGAACTCATTTTGTTGATTTAAAATATTTATTTTGTATGATTTTTGTTAAAAATAAATTTTTGTCTAAAAATTGAAACTGCTTCTCCGTGCCTAACTGCTTGGTCCCTCACAGTCTCCAAAAGCCATCAATTACCTCCTGAGAAATCCCTTTGACTGTAACACTTGACATAGCGCCTGTCACCGAATGTCCGATTGTTTGTCCGAGTGAGTGGAGGGGGCGTGGCTTAGCCATAGGTCAATTGACAAGTGTGATTCATTTCCTAGAAAGAACGTGCTGGAATGGACGTGGTAGTCATATTTGGGATCTTCTATGATCACTGTGAGTCAGGACCTCTGTTTAATGTCTAGAATCCCCCCTTTTCTGCTTCAGAATGGCTTCCTTTGTGCATGTCCAATAATGTCCTTAAAACAACCTTAAACCTTTATTTTAAACCTTGTGCTGTTCACCAAGTGTTTAGTGGTGTCCATTGATGTTCCAAAACAATTATAGTAGCAAAGTACAGTTTCTGTCACGTTTTATATGGTATTTTGAACATTCTGGAACTATTTTTTTGGCGTAGCAATACCAACTAGCACAACAAGAAGACAAATAAAGCTGGATAGGAACTGTATTTCGCTATGATAATTGTTGTGGAACATCAACTAACTCCACTAACCACTTGGTGAGCTGCACATGTTTTAAAACAAAGGTTTAAGGTTCTTTTAAGGCCATTATTGGACATGCACAAAGCAAGCTATTCTGAAGCAGAAAAGGGAGGATTCTAAATGAGCCAAATATAAGAGACAGGAGCAGTTGTCAAAATTTTGGTGTTGATGATTCTATTTCATCCTAGACACTCAAGAAAAGGGGCTAAACATGTTAAAAACCAAACTTCCCCTTTAAGCTTTATGCTGGCATGCAGTTGTGTAATGCAAACATGTAAGGGCAAACATTTTAAATTAGGCTACGTGGGCTGTTTTGTCATCAGTAGCCTAGTAGCTTGTGCTGTCTGTTTTTTCTAACAAGTTGGCAGTTTATTTAGCATAGGTCTATAATTAATATGACATAAAATGAAGTTTAAAATTGGAAAGACAGGCCACAATTGTTTGGCCTAATCAGGAATAAGCACCCATCAAACCCTTCACCAATCTAATTGGCAGAAAGAATTCACAATGCAGTATCCAGTATGGTCAATCATTATGATATGTCATTCTGTTTGAAATTGTGGGGGGAAAAGCGCATTAGCTACGTGGTTTGTGAGTTTCTTTTATCCATAATAGTCACTGACACTTTTGAATACATATAGACTAGAGGGGAAAATGTCTTGATATTTGGGGGGAAAAATTGGCAGCATATGGCCCGCAGCTGACACAAGGCTACTAAATATCGTTTTACATGGCATTTAAAAACCCAAGCCCTTTTAAAAACGCATACAAATCCATCTCATGGATTAATGCGGGTTTTATGTCAGACATAGATGACAACCCTACTTTTAAGATTAGGCCTCATCAAGTTACTTCAGTATTTCTCAGGCCTAAGACAAGCTAGTCACATTGGACAACCAAAACACTGTCTTGTGTGGAACTGTGGATCTACTACTACGACTACTACATTTCTAAAGCGATTTTACAGTGGAAGGAGTCACTAACCACCTTCACTGTTGCACCCACCTGGGTGAGGCACGGCAGCCATTATCCTGCCCAGAGTTGAATCCTCTATCATAGAGAATTCAACATAGGCAGATGTGTACTGTATGTGATTGTTACATGTGTTAGGAAAGCCCACATAAACAAAGTGTTCTAGACTCAATAACTAGATCTAGATTGTTCTAGATTCAATAACTTGTGGGTTTCAGTTGAGATGAAAAAAAAGTGTCGTAGTATATAAATAAAGGGCTCAATCTCCTCCATTACGAATGGCCTATTTGCCAAACGTCAAATAGTGAACCATATGACTTAAATAGCCTAAACTAAAGCATTAAAGGCGCAGTATGAGTTCCTGCATGGCTTTCTGAGTGATTTCATTTTTATCTAGTCGCAGGCATTTTCCCTTGATTTGCTAGCTGTCTGCCTCCTGAATACACTGTGAAAAAGTCCGGTCTTGGGAGACAACACAGAAGCTGTAAAACTCAAACAAACATATGGGGCCGGGTTGTACACCAAAATAAAACAAACCAGGTTCCAGCTAAAGACGGTTGTGGGAAGGATGTGAGTAAGTTTGTGACTCCCCGACCAATCTTGTGAGTGATATGCTAGAATGTGGGTTGTTATATTTTGTTTGTTTGTGTGTTAACACTGCTATGTTATTGTTATTGTTTTGTTTTTGTTTGTTTGACGATTACAGCCCCTATGTTGTCTCCTGAAACAGGATTTTTTCTCAGTGTATTTAGGGGTCAGACAGCTTGCAAAGGGGAGATGCCTGTGTGAAATTGCTCGGGAAACCATGCAGGAAATCGCATTGCACCTTTAAGCTTTGTGATGAAATTTTGAATAACATCATGCAATCTGAACACCCAGTCACCTGTAACCTATTCTACAGTATGTATTATAATCTGTGTTTTGGCCAGACATCCATAACCAGAACTCACCAGGTTGCTAGTAGTATGCTTGTTGAAGAAGCTGAAGAAATAAATCCTTTCACTGTAATATATTTCTGTTGTCTTGAAAACAGAAATGTAAGTAGCTGCTGTGACAAAAGTGTTACTATCATTGGCATCTTTTATACATGGAGTCAGATACTGTGGAGTTTTTTAATCAACTTATCAGTAGCCTATAACAAAAGAAAAAACTTTGCAAGATCTCACAAAAGTACACCAAAACTTTTCTCCCTCTGTGTTCTCTAGGGGTCTCAGTACAATATCACTAACATCACACTAATTTTCCAGAAACTCCTTGAGCTCACGTCAGAGATGGTCTTACCTTTTGATGCAACAGCCGCAAAACTTGTGAAACCCTGTTTCTTCTCTAATTACAGATAAATGTTTATGTCTCTAACCCTTCAGATTATTGTAACAGATTCACCTGTGACTGAGATGGCAACTCTTCAGAATTCAAGTAAGTCGACATACCGTCATGACCTTAGTCTCTCTCTCTCTCTCTCTCTCTCTCTCTCTCTCTCTCTCTCTCTCTCTCTCTTTCTCTGTATCATATAGAAATAAAGCAGTAGGGATATCACCAACTCTGAGAAGAATGACAAAAAAAATCAGAATTTCAGATATTTCTCTCAGACATGCACTGAGAGTGATTTGCAGAGTGTTGCTTGTACTGACCGGCAGAGTGGTAAACCAAAACCAGCATCTCTGACACAGAAGTCCTTTTACAGGCCTGATAGTATTCAGGACCCATGCCTGATTTCAGGCGTACCAACATGACTAGGAAAAAATGCTTGCTTTGAGATATAACAAATTGGTAGTGAAGTAGGATTTCTTCTCATTGTACCCTTGTAGAGGTGATGAGGATTGATAAATGATGTTCTGAATTTGCTCACAACCTAGTATCTATAGTGTTCTAAAATAGTGATGCAAATAGCACCCCACCTGCACCCACCTCCCCGCGGTGGAAGAAAATTACAGACTCAGGATTTTCTTTCACTATCAGCCCTGCTTTTATAAGACATAGCCAACCAAACTTCCCCAGCTTAAAATATTTGCAGCAAGTTTTTATTATTATTATTATTATTATTATTATTAAATGTTAAATAATTGTATGTGGGTGTTAAAGTAAAAATAGATACCACCAATTGCAATATTCACATGAAACTATGGTAATATGAAGTGTCTGCTGTATTAACATGGTACAGTCCACCCCTCTAGCTCAAGGATTAATGGCGCAACCTGCCAAACTTTGAGAGATGCAGTGGAATGGAGACCGCACAAAAAAAATCACACAGAGAGAAAACGGAAATATAAGTCTTTTTTTCCAATATACAATTTATTTATATGATCCAATTGGGTTTGGCACATTTCTGCTCTTTTTCGGGAGACGTTGAAATGTTTTTAGTAATGCACAAGGAAAGTTTATGTTTGGCAAACCACTGCTGAACATGGTTAACACGGCATCTCAGTAGCCCGCAATGATATGCAACAAAGCTGTTGACTGTAATATCCACCTTATTTAATCACCATCATGCGGTCCAACGTCTTAAAGCAATCACACGAGTACCTTGTAACTTTTAGGAAAGGTTACAAAACGCTAGCAAAGTTGGCATCGGTTATATTGTGTAGATTAAGCAGACGGTAGTGAAACACGAAAGAGTGACTCTACTACAGGATTTTTCAAAGAGCATTGACAGGTATTTATATGTTCTGTTTGATAGAATGCTGTGATATTTGTTTGCAGGTGCTGTGCCACATCTCTCAAACGTGAGGATTGTGCTGCTGGGAAACAGAAATGCTGGAAAGAGTTCATCAGGAAATAAAATCTTGGGAAGAGAGTGGTTAGGCACCTCAGAAAGAACAGCTAAGTGTGTGAAGAGAACGAGCCAAAAGGGATGGAGACGCATCACTGTAGTGGAGGCACCAGGATGGTGGAAGAACTACACTGTAGAGGAAACTCCTGAACGTGATAAACGAGAGATTGTCCTCAGTGTGTCTCTGTGTCCTCCAGGACCCCATGCTCTACTCCTGGTCATTAGAGTGAGTGAGTCATTCACAGAGACACACAGAAGAGCAGTGCAGGAACACATGGAGCTTCTGGGTGAGAGAGTCTGGAGTCACACTATAGTGCTGTTCACCAAAGGGGACTGGCTGGGAGACACAAGCATTGAGCAACACATTGAGAGTGAAGGAGAGGCTCTGCAGTGGGTTGTAGAGAAATGTGGGAACAGGTATCATGTTGTAGACAATAAGAAGAGTGATGGTGGCCAGATGACAGAACTGCTGGAGAAGATAGAAGAGATGGTGGCAGGAAACAGTGGCCATTTGTTTTATTTTGACAGAAATATTTCTAGAAAACTCCAAGAGAAGAAGAATGAAGAAGAGAGAAGAGCAGAGGAGAGGAAGAGGACAGTGCAGCTGTGGAGAAAGAATCTCAGATCAGCAGCAGGTGAGACATTCTCAGCTCTCAAACCAACACAATATTATCTGTAAATATTATACAGCATGGATACACTTTTGTCTCTGAGTCCTATACTCTGTCATTCTTACTTTGTAGCACATGCTTACAACATTCACACACACACACACACACACACACACACACACACACACACACACACACACACACACACACACACACACACACACACACAAACACACACACACACACACACACACACAGAGAAGCATGTGAAATCAGTATTACACTAACATACCCTGCTTCCAGATCTCCATCATTGTTCCAATATAAACAGCTCATCCTAAAACAAAAAAATGGTTTTCTTGTTTGTTATCACAGTGAATGATTATGACATTCAGTGCAAAATGTTTCACAGAGTGCTGTGATATTTGTTTGCAGGTGTTGTACCACATCTCTCAGACATGAGGATTGTACTGCTGGGAAACAGAGATGGAGGGAAGAGTTCATCAGGAAACACCGTCCTGGGCAGAGAGGAGTTTGATACTGTAGGGAGAACAGCTGAGTGTGTGAAGAGAGAAGGAGAAACAGCAGGGAGACACATCACTCTAGTGGAGGCACCAGGATGGTGGAATGACTACACTGTAGAGCAAACTCCTGAACGTGATAAACGAGAGATTGTCCTCAGTGTGTCTCTGTGTCCTCCAGGACCCCATGCTCTACTCCTGGTCATTGATGTGAGTGAGTCATTCACAGAGACACACAGAAGAGCAGTGCAGGAACACATGGAGCTTCTGGGTGAGAGAGTCTGGAGTCACACTATAGTGCTGTTCACCAAAGGGGACTGGCTGGGAGACACAAGCATTGAGCAGCACATTGAGAGTGGAGGAGAGGCTCTGCAGTGGGTTGTAGAGAAATGTGGGA
The DNA here is from genome assembly GCA_027497455.2 of Sardinella longiceps. Lineage (NCBI taxonomy): Eukaryota > Metazoa > Chordata > Actinopteri > Clupeiformes > Clupeidae > Sardinella > Sardinella longiceps. The sequence goes on along the minus strand of JAODXP020000019.1, from coordinate 34,165,061 downwards.
ACAGGTATCATGTTGTAGACAATAAGAAGAGTGATGGTGGCCAGGTGACAGAACTGCTGGAGAAGATAGAAGAGATGGTGGCAGGAAACAGTGGCCAGTTGTTTGATTTTGACAGAAATATTTCTAGAAAACTCCAAGAGAAGAAGAATGAAGAAGAGAGAAGAGCAGAGGAGAGGAAGATGAAGGTGCAGCTGTGGAGAAAGAATCTCAGATCAGCAGCAGGTGAGACATTCTCAGCTCTCAAACCAACACAATATTATCTGTAAATATTATACAGCATGAATACACTTTTGTCTCTGAGTCCTATACTCTGTCAGTCTTACTTTGTAGCACATGCCTACAACACTCACTCATACAAACACACACACACACACACACACACACACAATCATACATGCACTGTACACACACACACTCACTCACTCACTCACACACACACACAAGCAATCTACACAAACATATTCCTCTTTTTCTATCTTCACACAAACACACACACATACTGTACTGCCCCTTTTCTTTCTCTCTCTCTCTGTCTCTACACACACACACACACACACACACACACACACACACAAGCACATACACAGACATAAACACACATACACAGAAGCTTGTGAAATTATCAGTATTACAGTAACATTCTCTGCTACCAGATCTCCATCATAGTTCCAATATAAACAACTCATCCTAAAACACAAAAATTGTTTTCTTGTTTGTTATCACCGTGAATGATTATGGCATTCAGTGCAACATGTTTCACAGACTGCGGTGATATGTGTTTGCAGGTGGTGTGCCACATCTCTCAGACATGAAGATTGTGCTGCTTGGAAACAGAAATGAAGGGAAGAGTTCATCAGGAAACACCATCCTGGGCAGAGAGGAGTTTGGTACTGTAGGGAGAACAGCTGAGTGTGTGAAGAGAGAAGGAGAAACAGCAGGGAGACACATCACTGTAGTGGAGGCACCAGGATGGTGGAAGAGCTACACTGTAGAGGAAACTCCTGAAAGTGATAAACGAGAGATTGTCCTCAGTGTGTCTCTGTGTCCTCCAGGACCCCATGCTCTACTCCTGGTCATTAATGTGGGTGAGTCATTCACAGATACATACAGAAGAGCAGTGCAGGAACACATGGAGCTTCTGGGTGAGAGAGTCTGGAGTCACACTATAGTGCTGTTCACCAGAGGGGACTGGCTGGGAGACACAAGCATTGAGCAGCACATTGAGAGTGGAGGAGAGGCTCTGCAGTGGGTTGTAGAGAAATGTGGGAACAGGTATCATGTTGTAGACAATGAGAAGAGTGATGATGGCCAGGTGACAGAACTGCTGGAGAAGATAGAAGAGATGATGGCAGGAAACAGTGGCCATTTGTTTTATTTTGAACAAAATATATCTAGAAAACTACAAGAGAAGAAGAATGAAGAAGAGAGAAGAGCAGAGGAGAGGAAGATGAAGGTGCAGCTGTGGAGAAAGAATCTCAGATCATCAGCAGGTGAGACATTCTCAGTTCTCAAACCAGCACAACATTATTTGTAAATATTATTCAGCATGAATACATTTTAGTCTCTGAGTCCTATACTCTGTCAGTCTTACTTTGTAGCACATGCCTACAACACTCACTCATACAAACACACACACACACACACACACACACACACACACACACACACACTCTTAAGCACACAAGCAAAACACCGTCATGCACACACACAGACAATAATCCCTCTCTCTACACAAACATATTCCTTTTTTTTTCTATCTTCACACACACAAACACACTCACACACACATACAGTACTGCCCCTTTTCTCTCTCTCTCTCTTTCTCTACACACACACACACACACACACACACACACACACACACACACACACACACACACACACTCATCCGGCTCTGTCTTCACACAGACACAAACACACACAGTATTGTGTCCTCGTCTCTTCACAGACACACAGACACACACAAACAGACAGACACACACACACACACACACACACACACACACACACACACACACACACACACACAAACACACACACAAGCACAGACATAAACACACATACACAGAAGCATGTGAAATTATCAGTATTACAGTAACATTCTCTGCTACTAGATCTCCATCATAGTTCCAATATAAACAACTCTTCCTAAAACACAAACATGTTTCTCTTGTTTGTCGTGAATGGTTATGGCATTCACTACAACATGTTTCACAGAGTTCTGTGATATTTGTTTGCAGGTGTTGTACCACATCTCTCAGACATAAGGATTGTGCTGCTGGGAAACAGAAATGAAGGGAAGAGTTCATCAGGAAACACCATCCTGGGCAGAGAGGAGTTTGATACTGTAGGGAGAACAGCTGAGTGTGTGAAGAGAGAAGGAGAAACAGCAGGGAGACACATCACTGTAGTGGAGGCACCAGGATGGTGGAAGAACTTCACTGTACAGCAAACTCCTGAACGTGATAAACGAGAGATTGTCCTCAGTGTGTCTCTGTGTCCTCCAGGACCCCATGCTCTATTCCTGGTCATTGATGTGAGTGTATCATTCACAGAGACAGACAGAAGAGCAGTGCAGGAACACCTGGAGCTTCTGGGTGAGAGAGTCTGGAATCACACAATAGTGCTGTTTACATATGGAGACTGGCTGGGAGACACAAGTATTGAGCAACACATTGAGAGTGAAGGAGAGGCTCTGCAGTGGGTTGTAGAGAAATGTGGGAACAGGTATCATGTTGTAGACAATGAGAAGAATGATGGTGGCCAGGTGACAGAACTGCTGGAGAAGATAGAAGAGATGGTGGCAGGAAACAGTGGAGAGTGGAACATGAAGGATTCCTCTCATTGTAAGTGATGGTTTTTACATTTGTTGAGTTTCATTCAGTCCCTTCAATGTGTATTGAATTTTTAGCATAATCTGAATTTGAAGTTACAGTGTATCTGTTGCAGTTAGTATACAGTAAATTCTTATTTACTATCACTGAACACAGTAACTACCCTAACATCACATGTATACAGTAGTCAATTACTGTAAATTTGTAGTCAAGTGAGTATTAAAATTACTCCTTGTGGTTTATGTATGTTTGTTCATAGGGTGGTGAGATTTAATGAAAAAAACAATGTCACTCAATGTTGTGGGACCATAAAACATTTCATCATGTCTCGAGCAACAGTCATTTATGTTTCTAAGTGCATCTTTTAGTAATTGGCTCCTTCACCCATCCAACCAGTGTGCTGAATACTAATGAATGTGCAAGAGGTAAATGCATTGCTTGGTAACCAAAGGGGGGTTGCAGGTTCAAACCCAGCTCCTCTTCACCCTATCAAAGAGTGTCAAAGAGCAAAATAAATGCAATTCTACCAACTTTTGGTCACAGAACTCAACATTATTTGGAGGTACTGGCTGAGCTGCGTTGGCCTCACTGCATCATTAGTATCTTCCTCTGATATTGGTTTGGGAGTCAGTCTGATTCAGTTTTGTGAATCCAGTGTTGCTCCATTGAGTAAAGGAAATCACTCATAGTACGGCATCAGAAATGCTGTATGTAGGCTTATATTTTTCATAATATTTACACTGATAGGGTATACAACTGTAGGTGTAACAGATGCCAACTAGCTTGGCTAGCTGGCTTTTCAGCTCAGTGGTTAGAATGTTCTTTCGAACGGTGGATTAACTTGCAAATATTGAGATTCATTTTGGATGGAAACCATTCAACACGAGTATATTCACATTTACTGTATTTCTCTCCATCAATGTTGTTATGCTAAGTCAACAGCTGGCCAAAACAAGTCTCTTGATTAGTGCATGTTCCCTTTATTCACATTATGTACTGTCTTTTCGTTAATGTTTTATCTTTTCCTAGTCCTAGAAGGAAAAGCTCCTTTGGAGGTTGCAACTACCAAAACCTTAAATGAAAAGTGCTTTGGACCTGGCGCCTATGAAGCAGTTTATGAAGGACCAAAACAGGGCACTCCTGCTATAGAAGGCAATTCAATGACTGCACAAGAGTTTATTCTATCTAGGTAAGAGTATAGTCTATTGTCTTAATTTGTTAAATTTGCATATACAGTACACACATGGGGCTTATCTGGGTGTAATCTAAACATAGATCATTCACATCATAGAATATCAATACTGTTTAAATTCTTATCTTGTGGAGGATGAGTTGGCCCAATCTTCTGTGCTACTCAAAATTAATGCTTTTTACTCTCTTCTTGTGTCTCTACAGTGACCTGACTGCCAGTGTCCTGACAAAAGATCACTTCAGATGTACAGTGTGTGCAGAAGTGCTGAAGGACCCAGTCTCCATCCCCTGTGGACACAGTTACTGCAGGCAGTGCATCACCTCATACTGGGCCCAGCCTAACCATGCAGGACTCTATGCCTGTCCCCAGTGCTCACACACATACAGCTCCTGTCCTGCACTTAATGTAAACTCCATCTTAGCACAGGTGGTCCAGAAACTCCAGCACCTAAGTCCAGTTCTTCCTGCTGACTGCTATGCTGGTGCTGGAGATGTGAGCTGTGATTTCTGCACTGGGAGGAAACTCAGGGCTGTGAAGTCCTGTGTGACCTGCATGGTGTCTTACTGTGAGTCTCATGTCAGGCAGCACTACACAGTTCCAGCACTGCAGAGACACACACTGGTAGAGCCCCAAATCCAGGATGAAAAGTTCAGTTTGCAGCAGGACCTTAAGATTGAAGACTTGGAATGTGCTGAGATGGAAGAACATTTAAAGCTGGTAAATAGTTGCAGTTGTCATCACGTAAGACATAAACTTTAAGTGCAAAGCCCTCTAAGACTATCTTCGGATAAGTGCAAAAATCAAGTTGTTTATTATAATGTTAAAGTAATAATTGGACTTTAAGGACTTTGCACTTGGATTCTTCGTATAGTACATGCAGTGTTTTAAACAGGAGGTCTGAATGGCAAATTACTTTTGTAAGCAGACATGATTCTCACACTAATGTCACTGTTTCCATCTTTACTTTATGACCCGGCTTGAACAGCAGACCTCTGTACAGTCTTCTGATGTGAATCTGAGGGTCCAACAAGAGACACTGGACCAAAGGTAGTCAGCCCACCAGTCCCCCAAATGAGGCCAATTTAGAAATATCTTTGAAACACAAACTTGCTAAAACAAGAGCCTCTGTCTATGGCTCTGCCTATAACCATTTGATTAGCCAGAATAAATCTATAAATGCAAGTCACTACTCCATATCAGATATTTCAGAGGGCAAGGCCATCCGAATTAAATAATATTATTGCAGTTTTCAGTATAGCTGTACCATGGTAAGTTCATACTGAATTGCCATTGATTTCATGTGAGGTGCTAGATTTAAAACCCTTTTAACATTAGAGTCTGTTAAATTCCTGGGTTAAAAATACCAGGCTGATCACGGGTTGGCTAATTTAAACACAAAGGTCCGCAACACTGTTTGATGCTCGAGCATCAAACAGTGTTACTGGACCTCTTATTTTCCTTTCAGTTAGCTTATGTTTGGTCCAGCACCTGTGCCATGTGCGCACATTCTCTGACTTTTTGGATATAATTTAAACACAAGCCATTGACTTAAGGTCCTAGATTTAGAAACGATGAAGGTTGTAGGTTATACCAACACTCATAGTTCTTCATTTAGAGTAGCATGAACATGTTAATTGGATTGTTATCTCTTTTTAAAAACTAATCATGATGTAGATGATGTATTATCTGATTGTAGGCAACAAAGAGATAAGATGTGAGATCTCTTAAGACCTGAAACCACAAAATGACGGAAATAAAATATTTTAAATAATTGTCCACGAATCCTAAAATGATTACTGTAGTATTTCTCAATTCTTATATATTAGTTCCGATATCACCCTTGTCTCCTTTACTTTGAAATTCAATGTCTTTTGTTGGCAGATTAAAACTGGAGAAGATGGACTCACCTGCACCCAGCTGTTTGTCCATGAAGTCAATGGATCAGCCGATAGTTTTCAAAGGAGAATTAACTCCAGGTGACTCTAGGTGAGTTTAGTAATGAGTTCAGAGAGGAACATTATGGATTAGATATAGAAAGCATAATTGCACAGACAGACTTTGGGTCTCATCACATTATTAATGTCTTGTGTTGTCAGAGTGAAACTGGAGAGGACAGAGTCACCTGCACCCAGCTGTGTGTCCATGAAGTCGATGGATCAGCCGATAGTTTTCAAACATGAACTAACTCCATGTGACTCGGAGTGAGTTGAGCACTGATTTTGGAATGGATTATGGACTATGTTGTTACTTGATGCAGATAATAGTATATACTGGCATGCTCCCATCTCATCTCCCATCTCTTCAGAAACAGACAAAATAACTGACATTGTTATTCAGGCAGATGTCAGACATACAGAGAGTGTGTTGTGTGTTGTGTGTTGTATCAGACTGGCTAATTTGCTATGAGGTTAGGTTAAGGAGGTTTGAATCCATGGTTAGATTGAGCTGAATGACCTCGAAAAAACATGCACTTGGTTATTTTTTCATATGGAATGACATCTCCATTATCAATGTCTTGTGTTGTCAGATTGAAACTGGAGAGGACAGATTCACCTGCACCCAGCTGTTTGTCCATGAAGTCAATGGATCAGCCGATAGTTTTCAAAGGTGAACCAACTCCATGTGACTCAAGGTGAGTTTAATAATGAGTTTGTTAAGAGAGGAACATTATGGATTTAATATAGAACGCATAAAAGAACAGCTAGGCTTTGGGTCTCATCACATTACCAATGTCTTGTGTTGTCAGATTAAAACTGGAGAAGACAGACTCACCTGCACCCAGCTGTTTGTCCATGAGGTCAATGGATCAGCCGATAGTTTTCAAAGGAGAACTAACTCCAGGTGACTCAAGGTGAGTTTACCGGTAGTAATACAGTACTTTTGTGGCAAATGGAAATTGTTAAATTGTCTATGTTTTTGTGTTGTACAGAATCTTTATCGTCATTATCTGTGTAGTAAAAGATAATGATATGTAGCCTACTGTAATTACCCCACTGTAATCTCCAACAAGGAGATTATAATTTCCCTGGTGTTAGTCAGTTTGTTTCTTTATCTGTTTGTTAACAAAATAACTCGAAAAGTATTGCATGAATTTGGATTCAAATGGGGGGCAAATGACAGTTGAGTTTGATAGGTAGATTTTGATAGGGACACTCAAAATGATTAGATGCCATTTTTCCACAGGTGACTTAACAGTTTTTATTTTTGTGTTTGTGCATTTAATTAATTGTTTGCAATCGGGGTGTGAGGGGGATTTTAAACAATACAGCAAAAAGTCCTCTAGGAAAACATCATGGATCCTACTGTCTGATGACAGATTCACCTGCATTATGATATAAATTCAACCCAATTTTCTTGTTATCCACTCATCACAGAAACTAGCGACCAACACCATTGGAAAGGCCACGGCAGTTTCATGTGATGTAGTTGTGATAATTTAGCAGAGAAGAACTCATGTTGCAGCCATCAGGTTTAAAGGATTAAAACAATGTTAAGATTTGTATTGTAAAGTAGTGGATTAGGTACTTAAAATACTTACCTACCATGCCTACCTATGCACAAAACTCTCTAAACACAATATCCTTGATATGTGATATATGATGGCTGGTAGGGATAACACTTGTGTTTTCACATTAGTGACCTTTCATATGACTGAATTTTTGCATAGTTACTTTGACTAAGAGGCTTATCACTTGATCTGATCGACTCCTGACTCACTTAGATTGGATCGCAGAGATCGATAATTAAATTAACCTAAGAGCTATACGGTCTCCATTCATTTAAATGCTGAGTGCAAAGTCACAAGACATGGGCTGTTTCAAGAGAGTTTGATTAACTATTCCCAGAGGGCGTCTGTTTTTAACATTCCATACAGTATGTTAACATAGCGGTGGTAGTTTGGGAAGTAAAGAGCCATTTACATACAGTGTAATTAGGGCTTGTAAGTACAGCTTTTAACAAAACACAAATAAAGGGAAGTATTGACTCATGTGACTGGCACACTTGGAGTCAGAATCAGTAGCCTGAAGCAGACACTTTCGAGCTGGCAGTGAGGAAATACAGACTCTGTTGATCCAACTGAACTAAAATACTGGTACACTGTGTTTCAGATCTGTGATGAAGCGAGAAGCATCAGCAGATCAGACAATTCAAGAGAAAAGGTATTTATTATTAAATGTTTTAATTATCAGAATAGAGTTTTTTATTTCCTTTATTAGGCTGTTTAGACAATGTGTGTGTGTGTGTGTGTGTGTGTGTGAGACCTATATCTGGATTGTCATCTCCACCCTAAAATGATTTGTATTTTCTCAATTCTTTGATATTGCTTTATTTTGCTATTTCTTTTTTTTTCTTTTGTCAGAGTGAAACTGGAGAGGACAGACTCACCTGCACCATGCTGTGTGTCCTTGAAGTCAATGGATCAGCCGATAGTTTTCAAACATGAACTAACTCCATGTGACTCAAGGTAAGTCAAGTCATGAGTTTGTTAACACTTTGAATGCCAGAAACGTAATATGCCGTTATTACTTGTCATGCGTTGAGTGCCAAAAACGTAATGTTACGTTTTCGCCTTTTTTTTAATTTACGAAAATAGAAACCCTCACACAGGTTATATATGATTTTTGGAACTCTGTGATAAATAGAACTGAAATAAATTACGATCGGAAACTCATAAAAACTCACGATCTGCACATTTTGTCTGGACATTTTCACATCACAAGGCAGCATTTGATTACTATTGCAGCATTTGTGTCAAATAATGCACGTCATGTCATGTTGTCCTTTCGCGGGTTCATCACTAGATGGCAGTCTCAGGGCCGAGTGGAGTGAGTGACAGGCCGCGACGCGCATGCAAGAGGCCTTGTCAGAGTGCCGAATATGTCGGTGATATCTCCTTTTCTAGAAAAAAAACAAGGATTTTGATGAAAACTACCCACTGTTTAGCTTGGGATTTCTCAGGAACGGAGGCATGTAGAAATAAACGGTTTTCACCCACTGAGAGCTCAGAGTCTTACCTTTCAAATGACCCATAGTATGTGTCCATAGCTATAACACAGAATACGCTGTGGCTCTATAAAAATAGGCAACAGTGGCCTGGATTGCTGGCACTCTGGGCCAAAGCTTGTTAAAAACACCTGGCATTCAAACTGTTAAGAGAGGAATATTATGTTTCGGTTATAGAGGACAGAGTCACCTGCACCAAGCTGTGTCTCCATGAAGTCAATGGAGCAGCTGATAGTTTTCAAACATGAAAGGATGCAGGTGCTGTGAACCCGGAAGGGAGTGAAGTTTAGGGGAGTGAGTCTAATCAGAGACACTTAGGAGAACCATTGAAATGAATTACGGCCATTTGTACCTCAAAACTGGCAATCGCATTGTTTACTATCTCCGTTGCCATGGTGATAGCCATGCCGTGAATGCTGGCACAGGCAAAGTGAGTTAATCCAGGATTAAATAGAACGATGTACACAAATGTTGATAATTGATCTCAGGAGTCATTTAGAATGCTCTTCTGTCTGCATCAGAATGGCTTGCATGCAATTTTCATGGAGCACTTTCTACTACCGATATATTGTGTAAATGAACAGGACAGAAAGCACCATCCTACCTGTGCTAGTAATTTCACTGTCAGCGTGGGTTTTCCAATTGACTGTCTACTCTAGGTTGTTGAGAGGTTACAGCAGGGTTGAGCCCTGAGCAGGGCTGGATTGAGCAGAATGACCTCAGTTACAGTTGTGGAAAAACAAAAGAATTATAGCTTGTGTAGTAGGCCATTTCTTTATGGAGTGACATGAAAATCTCTCGATTTAACTTTACTATATTTAAAAATTCAAATCATATGCGTTGTCTGTAATTATATCACTGCACAGAGACTTTGTGTCTCATGATGACACTCTCATCACATTATCCATGACTTGTGTTGTCAGAGTGAAACTGGAGAGGACAGGCTCACCTGCGCCCAGCTCTTTGTCCTTGAAGTCAATGGATCAGCCGATAGTTTTCAAACGTGAACCAACTCCATGTGACTCAAGGTGAGTTCAGTCATGAGTTCAGAGAGGAACATTATGGATTGGCTATAGAAAGCATAACTGCACAGACAGGCTTTGGGTCTCATCACATTATCAATGTCTTTTGCTGTCAGATTAAAACTGGAGAAGACAGTCACCTGCACCCAGCTGTTTGTCCATGAAGTCAATGGATCAGCCGATAGTTTTCAAACGTGAACTAACTCCAGTTGACTCAAGGTGAGTTTAGTCATGAATTTGATGAGACAGGAACATTGTGGATTGGATATAGAAATCATAACTGCACAAACAGTCTTTCGGTCTTAGCACATTACCATTTGGATTGCAAGTACAGTACCATTTGACATGTGTTGGCTTTGCTGGGCATTTTAGCTTAGTCACTCTGCTGTCGGAGAGGGAGAAGGTCAAAAATATTTGCACTGAATTACAATATCATCCAGCTGCGTCTCATCTAAAACGCCCAGTCCTCACTAAACCGCCCTCACACAGTACTGCCCCTTACTTCGTCACTGTCAACGTGCTGCTTTGTTATTGAACATCCGGGTTCTCATGTGCTATCGCTAGCCTCGATAGATAGGAAAGTGAAAGCATTTGGCGACTCGTTTGTATTTTGTCCAGAGTAAAGTAGGTGAAAATGACTCTTATTCCGATTGTAAAAGGAGTATTTGCAATATTTAAGTCATGCAGATTGTTTGATGTCAAACGGAAAAAGAGTTAACAGGACACGTAGGCCTACATCAAATATTTTTCGGTGTATCCCTACGTAATACCAGTGAATACAGTCAATGAGGCCCCTTCCTTTACATTACAGATAGCCTACTGACTGAAACCGGAGAGCTCATAAGTCACGCGGCACGTCCCTCTACGTTATAGTATGATAACGATAACACAAAAACAGTTTTATTCCGCCATTGAGACCATACAGAAAACTTGCACTTCCTAGGTTGCATGTTGAACGTCACTTACGAGCTGGGGACACTTCTATGCCGCCCCCACCACCTTTAGCACACATTGGATGATTAAATAAAACAGAATTGTAACTCTCAAACAGTTTATTTCAAACAAACATGAACAGTGAAGTGAAGTTTAGTTTTTTGGTTTATTTGACAGGGGCCATGTACCAGTTAGCTACAAAGCTATTTTACATCTGTGGACATATTAAAACACATTTCAGACCGTAATAACAAATAAATAAATAAATAAGCAATAAATAAACAAAATCAAAAAAATACCAAAAACACATTATAGACCAGAATAGCAAATAAATAAAAAGCAATGAATAAACAAAATAAGAAATAAAGAATGAATAAAACTGGATTAAAGCTGTGGCACAAGGTCAGGAATCAGCTTGGCAGTGTTAAGTTTCTCTTCTTTCTTTTTCAAACTGAACAAATAAAATCCTTAAACTTCAGATACTATTATATTATATTGCAAACATATCCCCCAATCCTCTCTCTCTCTCAAAAAAGAAGCATGTCTCAGAACTCAAAACAAAAAAAGCCTGAGATATCCCTACCCCCAGTTTTAGAGATAAGAAATTAGAACTTACACCTTGCTCTGTTAAGGATATGGTATTATTAACTAATTTGCATTAACTTCAAGGATTTCAGGACAATTTGTGGTCAGATACATTAAAATGCTGTGCAGTGAGTTGGGAGACTGGCTGGACTGTGTGTGTGTGTGTGTGTGTGTGTGTGTGTGTGTGTGTGTGTTAGTGCCAGGCAGGGAGTCAGACATCTTCTATGATGATATCCTATTAAAAAAAAACAGCATTCCCATGTCCAAGCAGAGCGTCTCCTTAATGATCCTCTGCAGGATCTCCGGGGGGAGGACAGGCCTGTCCATCGCTGCCACTTGTTCTGCGGGGCTGAGGAGAGGGAAAGAGAGAATACACCAAATAAAAAATAAATGCAAGGTTTGCTTTGAACGATTTACTGCTTTGGGCAATGGCTTAATATTTAGATATTAGTTGTTTTTGGTCCAAAGCCAACCACTTTGCACTGCACTCACACATGCCATTAGCAAAACCTGTAGCAAATTGAAGGTCAGTCAGATGAGTGGTTCAAGAGTTACACAGGGAGGCAACCATCTTCATGAGCAGCCAATATGAACAGAGAGAAAATTATGCAATATGTAAGAGTAGTGAGAAAATTATGGATACAGTGTATAATGACATTTGTTGTTTTTGGTCCAAAGCCAACAACTTCGCACTGCTCTCACACATGCAATAAGCAAGACCTGTAGCAAATTGATGGTAAGTCAGATGAGTGGTTCAAGAGTTACACAGGGAGGCTACGCTGGATGCATGAAGTGAAAACCATTTCTGCCGTAACAATTAACTTCCACTGTGATCAATGGAACTGGTTACACCACTGCAGTGCAGTGAACATCCTAAAAACAAAATAGACCACTCTTTCATGTGCTCATGATATAAATTGACTTAATGTTAATGTAAAGCATCCTGTGTAGCCCGTGGGTTATGCATGGAATAGACAAACAGGGTAACAGACAGGCCTTCCATGCATTAATAGATAGATGTTGGCAAATGGCAAAGTACATTCTTTAATACCTTTCTCTGCTCAATGCTTCAAGGGTGGGACCAACATGCGTTAATGGCGAGGGCAAGAAAGGTGTTCCAGCTTGTTCTGTTGGGGTACAGAGAGAGAGAGAGAGAGAGAGAGAGGGTGAGGTTTAACTACCAGCTTCATGAGCAGCCAATATGAGCAGAGAGGAAAATACTCAAAATTTCTTTTGTATAACTTATTGCTATGTGGGCAAATGGTAAAGTACAATCTCTAATACTGTACCTCTCCATGCATGCGGCCTCCAGGGTTTGGCTGACAGGTGCCACAGATGCGCTACGTTGACCTGTAGGGCTACAGGAAAGGGGGGGGGGGTAGTGGGAAAGGTATTGGGACCACCCAATATGTATGAGTAGTGAGGAAATTATGAATACAGTATATAATACTTCAGTAGGGATCCCTGCAGCAGCTGTTGGCACCACCACCTCCAAATAGACAACATATCAACCTGTACAGTAAAAAGATGAACTATGCATATGAATATTGCATATTCAATTTCTACGCCGAGAGGAGCTAGAGCGAGGCGAAGCGGTTATCAATCGACCTAAAAACTGTTGCACAATCACCACAATGACTCTTAAGCTGCTAAATAAAGGTAAATTGAACTAAAAATGTTAGTATAGTAGCGTAGCATAGTTCCCTTTTAAAGGTCTCCATAGCTTTTTACAAGGTTATAGTACTGGCAATGTACAGAGATGTAGTCCTTTCCTTCAATAGCTAAGTGTATATGGTGAATGTTAACTGTAGGCTCCAAATAGGATGGCTGGAATATTAAAAAACATATATTCCACTACATATTCTTTTAAGATTCAGAAAACTCACCTCCCCAAAATCACACGTCTTTTCCAGTGTGGCGTACATTGCATACTGAAAAAAACAAACAAACAAACAAACAACATCAGGACCTGTTAGTTGGTCTGCAAACGCAATATCAGTAATCATTTTGTAAAATATTGTAGGCTCTCTCACCATCAACATATATACCCCACAGCTGTTGCTTTGGTACTGGCAAGATGCACCCTGTAATTGAGAAAAAAGAACGCAATTTCTTAACAATGATTATCATTAAATGATGGCTGTATACAGATCTCCACCCTCAATAGCTTTGATTATGTCATCAAATCACAGTTAACAATCAAGACTGTAGCAGTGTAAGCAACTTGACTAAATGCAATGATTTGCAGGCACACATTTTACCTCATCAGCCAAACAATTCATAACGTTAGCATACTTTCACAGTTCAGGTTTAATATCTGTGCACAGGTCCATGGCGCCGTTGCAACATCATCCAGCTGCGTCTCATCTAAAACGCCCAGTCCTCACTAAACCGCCCTCACACAGTACTGCCCCTTACCTTACTCGTCACTGTCAACGTGCTGCTTTGTTATTGAACATCCGGGTTCTCATGTGCTATCGCTAGCCTCGATAGATAGGAAAGTGAAAGCATTTGGCGACTCGTTTGTAGCCTATTTTGTACAGAGTAAAGTTCGTGAAAATGACTCTTATTCCGATTGTAAAAGGAGTATTTGCAATATTTAAGTCATGCAGATTGTTTGATGTCAAACGGAAAAAGAGTTAACAGGACACGTAGGCCTACATCAACCAAATATTTTTCGGTGTATCCCTACGTAATACCAGTGAATACACTCAATGAGGCCCCTTCCTTTACATTACAGATAGCCTACTGACTGAAACCGCAGAGCTCATAAGTCACGCGGCACGTCCCTCTACGTTATAGTATGATAACGATAACACAAAAACAGTTTTATTCCGCCATTGAGACCATACAGAAAACTTGCACTTTCTAGGTTGCATGTTGAACGTCACTTACGAGCTGGGGTCACTTCTATGCCGCCCCCACCACCTTTAGCACACATTGGATGATTAAATAAAACAGAATTGTAACTCTCAAACAGTTTATTTCAAACAAACATGAACAGTGAAGTTTAGTTTATTGGTTTATTTGACAGGGGCCATGTACCAGTTAGCTACAAAGCTATTTTACATCTGTGGACATATTAAAACACATTTCAGACCGGCATAACAAATAAATAAATAAATAAATAAGCAATAAATAAACAAAATAAAAAAAATACCAAAAACACATTATAGACCAGAATAGCAAATAAATAAAAAGCAATGAATAAACAAAATAACAAGGTCAGGAATCAGCTTGGCAGTGTTAAGTTTCTCTCCTTTTCCCTAGTTTCTCTTTTTTCTTTTTCAAACTGAACAAATAAAATCCTTAAACTTCAGATACTATTATATTATATTGCAAACATATCCCCCAATCCTCTCTCTCTCTCAAAAAAGAAGCATGTCTCAGAACTCAAAACAAAAAAGCCTGAGATATCCCTACCCCCAGTTTTAGAGATAAGAAATTAGAACTTACACCTTGCTCTGTTAAGGATATGGTATTATTAATTAATTTGCATTAACTTCAAGGATTTCAGGACAATTTGTGGTCAGATACATTAAAATGCTGTGCAGTGAGTTGGGAGACTGGCTGGACTGTGTGTGTGTGTGTGTGTGTGTGTGTGTGTGTGTGTGTGTGTGTGTGTGTGTGTGTGTGTGTGTGTGTGTGTGTGTGTGTGTTAGTGCCAGGCAGGGAGTCAGACATCTTCTATGATGATATCCTATTAAAAAAACCCAGCATTCCCATGTCCAAGCAGAGCGTCTCCTTGATGATCCTCTGCAGGATCTCCGGGGGGAGGACAGGCCTGTCCATCGCTGCCACTTGTTCTGCGGGGCTGAGGAGAGGGAAAGAGAGAATACACCAAATAAAAAATAAATGCAAGGTTTGCTTTGAATGATTTACTGCTTTAGGCAATGGCTTAATATTTAGATATTAGTTGTTTTTGGTCCAAAGCCAACCACTTTGCACCTGCACTCACACATGCCATTAGCAAAACCTGTAGCAAATTGAAGGTCAGTCAGATGAGTGGTTCAAGAGTTACACAGGGAGGCAACCATCTTCATGAGCAGCCAATATGAACAGAGAGAAAATTATGCAATATGTATGAGTAGTGAGAAAATTATGGATACAGTGTATAATGACATTTGTTGTTTTTGGTCCAAAGCCAACAACTTCGCACTCACACATGCAATTAGCAAGACCTGTAGCAAATTGATGGTAAGTCAGATGAGTGGTTCAAGAGTTACACAGGGAGGCTACGCTGGATGCATGAAGTGAAAACCATTTCTGCCGTAACAATTAACTTCCACTGTGATCAATGGAACTGGTTACACCACTGCAGTGCAGTGAACATCCTAAAAACAAAATAGACCACTCTTTCATGTGCTCATGATATAAATTGACTTAATGTTAATGTAAAGCATCCTGTGTAGCCCGTGGGTTATGCATGGAATAGACAAACAAGGTAACAGACAGGCCTTCCATGCATTAATAGATAGATGTTGGCAAATGGCAAAGTACATTCTTTAATACCTTTCTCTGCTCAATGCTTCAAGGGTGGGACCAACATGCGTTGATGGCGAGGGCAAGAAAGGTGTTCCAGCTTGTTCTGTTGGGGTACAGAAAGAGAGAGGGTGAGGTTTAACTACTATCTTCATGAGCAGCCAATATGAGCAGAGAGGAAAATACTCAATGTTTCTTTTGTATAACTTATTACTATGTGGGCAAATGGCAAAGTACAATGTAATACCTCTCCCAGCGTGCAGCCTCCAGGGTTTGGCTGACATGTGCCACAGATGTGCTACCTTGACTTGTAGGGCTACAAGCGGGGGAAAAAAAGGGGGGGGGTGTTGGGTTAGCAATCATCTTCATGATCACCCAATATGTATGAGTAGTGAGGAAATTATGGATGACAGTATATAATTGGCTTAATATTAAGATATTTGTTGTTTTTGGTCCAAAGCCAACCACTTCGCACTGCTCTCACACATGCCATTAGCAAGACCTGTAGCAAATTGATGGTCAGTCAGATGAGTGGCTCAAGAGTTACACAGGGAGGCTACGCTGGATGCATGAAGTGAAAGTCACTTCTGCCTTAACAATTAACTTCCACTGTGATCAATGGAACTGGTTACACCACAGAAGGCAGTGCAGTGAACATCCTAAAAACAAAATAGACCACTTTTTCATGTGCTTATGATATAAATTGACTTAATGTCAATGTAAAGCATCCTGTGTCGCCCACGGGTTTTGCATGGAATAGACACACAGGGTAACAGACAGGCCTTCCATGCATTAATAGATAGATGTTGGCAAATGGCAAAGTACATTCTTTAATACCTTTCTCTGCTCAATGCTTCAAGGGTGGGACCAACATGCGTTAACGGCGAGGGCAAGAAAGGTGTTCCAGCTTGTTCTGTTGGGGTACAGAGAGAGAGAGAGGGTGAGGTTTAACTACCAGCTTCATGAGCATACAATATGAGCAGAGAGGAAAATACTCAAAATTTCTTTTGTATAACTTATTGCTATGTGGGCAAATGGTAAAGTACAATCTCTAATACTGTACCTCTCCATGCATGCGGCCTCCAGGGTTTGGCTGACAGGTGCCACAGATGTGCTACGTTGACCTGTAGGGCTACAGGAAAGGGGGGGGGGGTGGGGGTAGTGGGAAAGGTATTGGGACCACCCAATATGTATGAGTAGTGAGGAAATTATGAATACAGTATATAATACTTCAGTAGGGATCCCTGCAGCAGCTGTTGGCACCACCACCTCCAAATAGACAACATATCAACCTGTACAGTAAAAAGATGAACTATGCATATGAATATTGCATATTCAATTTCTACGCCGAGAGGAGCTAGAGCGAGGCGAAGCGGTCATCAATCGACCTAAAAACTGTTGTACAATCACTATGTGCCTCTTAGGGGAATTAAGGGGTGGAGTTGAGATGCGCGTGCGTGGGTGCCTGTGAGTGACTGAAAGTTGGTTAGAAACAGTGACGTTGTTAATGGAAGTTCTAAAAGCACGAGTTGTGGCTAAAACAACAACTCGTTCATACTCTGTGTGGAAATAAAGTACGGGAAGTTCACCCTGTATGTCCAGGAGTATCACAATATACATTCCATGAAATGCATTCATGGGCTATTGATCTTTATCAAATCAAGTAAATATTTTGAAAATGTTGTACTGCTATAATTGTAATCAAGTATGCTTTCATATTGTTTGCTATGTGGCACGGTGTCCCCCTCGCAATTTAGCATGCAGACGTACAGCTGATCACTAGAGCCAGATGTAATATAAGTGTCATCATTAAAGCAGGCGTGACCATATCTCAGAGGGGCCACTTAATAGGCGTGTTTGAGATGTAAAGCCGCCTACAGCCGCCTTCAGCCGGCTGCAGCCAAGCGATGCATTGTGGTTAGACACGGTGTCCGACTTCCGGCTGACTTCACCAAGCTTGTGAATGCGTCACCAAAATACGCCCACAGCACGTCACTCAAAACTCGCGGTAACAAGGCGGCTGCAGCCGAAACCCGCATCTCCTTTTCTCGGCTGCAAGAGGATGCATCCCACCCCCATGACGTAACTCATTATTCCGATTGGTTTGAAACTCCTCATGACAAATATGACACCAACCACGTTGTACTCACTGAAAATGGGCTTATTTGAATGAGCTTCTGCTAAGCAGTATGCAAGTTTTGCCCAATGAAATAGCCTTATTGCTCTCCAGCATGGCTTGGTTTGCCATCTCAAATAAGCATTTCATACCATATTACTATTTTTAACAAAACACCTTCAAACACAACTCTGTTCCTCTTGCATTGCAACAATAATTTATTAAGCAACATTATATGATTTATTTCGCCAGTTATCACATTCATTTTAATGGTGAAATGAGGGGATTCAAGCTGTTTTCAGTGCAAACAAACTTCCGCGATATCTCCCGACATCACGTCCATGTTCACGTGTTGTATGGCTTCAGCCAGCTGCAGCTGTGTTGTCCACCTTGTCTCCCATGCTTTTCCACTCCCACCGACGTATTTCCGTAGATCTCGCTGGTTCTGGCTACAGCCTCTAGCTGTACCGACTCTGAACACGAACGAGCTTAATAGTTTGCCATGAACTGTGATCTCTAACTGCTGATTACCTCCGCCAAGGAGGTTATGTTGTCGCGTTGGTTTGTCTGTCTGTCCATCTGTCTGTCTGTCTGTCAGCAGGATAACTCGAAAAGTACTCCATGGATTTGGATGAAATTTTCGGACAATGTGTATATTGGGACAATCAAGAACTGATTCGATTTTGGTGGCGATCGGTGATCCAGAACATGATCTGGAATTTCATGCAAGAGTCCAAATGTATGCTGTGTGTGTGTGTGTGTGTGGTATATGTCAGCAATTAAGAAATGATTGCTTGCTTGCTTAAATTAAAAAAGATTGGATCAGCCCCTGACTGATAGCCTATATGGTATTTTTGCCTGCATTCATAAAGTTAGCTTATTGGATCAGACACGATGCGTCTAATGCGTAAAAAGCCAATGTCCAGAATCCCAGATGGAGTACTGGAGGGAGAAGAAAGTTGAGCGTAGAAGAAGGAGAGTGGAAGAGACATTTAGAGAGAATTAGAGATATTTAGAGAGAATCAGAGAAGCGGAAGTCGCAAAAAAAGGTAGGAAGGGACGAGAACCTGAAGAGCAAAAGTGAGAAGTTTCAGATCAAATGAAAATCTCTCTGAAAACTGTGAAAAGATAAAACAAAAGGTACAGCATATGGCTCTATTGACCCACTCTATACGCTATACTGTAGCTATAGCTATAGGTCTACAACCTACGCAAGCAATAAATTATTAGAGACTGGTGGTTATGCTAGTTTTACCACAGCTGCCTGTCATTATGAATTATTTGAAAATTTTCTTTTCACTCTGTTTTTTTTGTTTGTTTGTTTGTTTGTTTTTTTCCCCTTGGGCTACAGAAGCGATATTCCAGCACACCTCACTTCATACAATAGGCCTAAGGAGGTGTTTACTTGAATTAATGAGACAGACATGTTGGGTGAAGCTTTACTGGAAATCATTGCATTTTCATGTAAGTTTGTGTAAAAGTATGACAGCTCTAGGGAAAAGCTTCATAGTTATAAAAATCCCAAACTTCTTGAGAACCAAACTGAATGTTGCCCCAAAGAATCTGGCGTCAATCTTCCAATTGAACTTGACGGACAATAACCTCAGCACGTTATTTCTTTTGGCTTTTTCTGAAAGAGGGTACTACTAACTACATGCTTTAGGAAAACAGTTGGCACCAGTGATCAATATGCTTTAAAACCAACATTGCCAAATTTCTTCTTACGAAGCCTTTATCTCACAGGTCCATCTCCTTGTTTTTGAACAGGATAGGTCATTCCAGCCACCTTCCAAGATATGGACACAATCCTCTTCATATGCATTGTTGGGTTCACCTGCAAGCCAGAATCTGCAGCAATAGCCACATATTAGCTGTAAATTATGCATAACATTTAATATGGTAACTTTACCTTCCAGAGAGTTGTAGTAGGGTAAAATTTACTGTGCAATCAAAGTAAATAGTTGTGTGTGCACATCCAAATCTTATTGCAGGTGTTAAATCAAAAGGATAAACTGATGAAAAAACAAAAAGATTTGCACACTGCCTTCGAGAGACTTCACTTTTAATAAATGTGCAACGTTTGTAAAGCTTGAAAAAGATCAAGAGATTGAAACGTTGCACATTTATTAAAAGTTGAGTCTCTTGAAGGCAGTTTGCAAATGCTACCTCTGTGATGCATAAAGGTGGACAGCAGGGGGTGTAATTCTCATAGTGACTAAATTCTCATTAAATTGATCAATGCTGTGACTTTACTTGCATCTGAGGAAGTTACTGTAAAGTTGACTGTTTATCTCACCCTTGGGTCAGCTGAGTAGAA
This sequence comes from Sardinella longiceps, assembly GCA_027497455.2. Lineage (NCBI taxonomy): Eukaryota > Metazoa > Chordata > Actinopteri > Clupeiformes > Clupeidae > Sardinella > Sardinella longiceps. The sequence continues at coordinate 34,144,576 of JAODXP020000019.1, read as the reverse complement.
TCTACCCATTTCCACACCCCCTCTGTGGAAGTATCATGCAGTCCGATCCAGCTATCATCTTGATTTTGACTGACAAAGTCCTGCAAACAAAGCAATGCCATGTGGTGAACACTTCAGAGAAGAGCAACTTGCATACACAGGTGTGTAGGCTGTAGAACACAGGTGTTCTTATATCTCAACACTCAACACCTGAGCACCAACCTGAGCATCAGAATATATTGACAGGCTATAACCAATAGATCAGGCTCAATCCATTCAGAGCCTATACATGTACCCATCCCACTGTCAATGAGGAGCCATCAACATCATCGAAGACCCTACCCACCCTTCACACAATCTGTTCACCCTCCTACCATCTGGCAAGTGTTACAGCCAGTATGCGCTGCAGGACTACCATACTAAACAGCTTTTTTGAAACAGGCCATTAGACTGCTGAACTCACTCCTGAAAGCAACTGTCATTGTGCAGCTGCAACTGTCATTTACTCAAGACATGATGTCATTTTACAAACCACAGTACTCATGACGTCAGCGACTATTAGTAGGTCTAATGCCGTTTTTAAACTTACAACAAAAAACTGACAAATTGTCCTATTGTATGTCAAAATCCACCTTTGAGCCATGTGATGCACTGAATATAGACACACTGAATTATGTATACAGTAT
>JAODXP020000019.1:34114528-34143811 GCA_027497455.2 Sardinella longiceps | reverse complement strand
AAAATCTGAAAAAATCACCAAATGTACCCATGGCGACTTAGAGACACACTGTAAATTTATTTGAATGTAAGATGTATACTTTCCATGCCACAGCCTATTTTTACTGGGGGAAAGTCTATTTATGTTCACGGTCTTTTTTTTTTTGTCAAAGTTCACAAGCCCGCTAGCTCAAGAACTAAACCATGGAGGAAGCTCAAATTTTTTGCATGCTGGGTACATAGACAGGAATAGCTTCTAGCAAAACTGTCAGTTTTGGTCTGGATGATCCTGCATGGTCATAGCATTCCCTCAAAGATGATAAAAATTTTATTGGAGTTTTTGGCTGTGCTACTGTTTAGCCTTCAGAAGACATATTTGTACCCAACATAGGCTCTTGATTTTTTCCCTTGTAGAGATAAGTAGAAACACTTTTCAGTGTAAAAAAGCAACAAATAGAAAGGTTCCTATCTGTGTTTGAACAGAAGATCCGTTAATGCTGACAAATCATTTTGGGTGTCATTTTCAGAGTCGACCAGAACACTGGTGGGATTGTCCACAGATTTTTTTTGTATTTTTTTCTTTTTATTCTCCATGAATTCTTCTTTTTAAAAATGCCAATTTGACTTGTCTTATGTGGACCTTTTTCTTTTTTTACCTCCACCCTGGAACATGAGCAAAATGCACATTGAGAGCAAGTATGTTTTCTGTAACATTAATGTAAAAAATACACAAACCAAAGCAAGAGATTTTGCCCTGACATGATCACCTGAGAGTCCCTGTCCTAACATGGCCTGGTGAAGCTAATGTGGATGTGGACCTGAAGGCACCTAAGTAGAGGTGGGATAGAGGCCTTTTATTTCAGTGATCCCAGTGGCAACTTTTGTCACTCTTGAATCTTAAAATTGCCACAAATCTTCCAAGCTGCCTCCTTTGGTTCTGCTGAAAGTGAATGTCATCAGTCTCATTATACAAGGTTGGTAATATTTCCTTCAATTAATGTATTTATTGATGATACAACTCAGGAATAAATTCTTGACTGGCATATTTCTTTGAAAGAAACATAACCTCCTGAGGCTGAGTGACTCCGGCTGAGATCAATGTTGAACTCGTAACACTCAGAAAGACTCGTAACACCTCTACTCATGTGGCCTTCAGCCAGCATGTTAGCTTCGATCAGGCCTTGTGTTAGGACAGGTGGAGGTGCACAGAACCACTACTAAGAGTAACCACAGGTGCTCCTTGGGAATCATTGAAATTGAAAAGTGAGGCCACCTGCACCCCCTGCACAGGGACTCTCAGGTGATCATGTCAGGGCAAAAAATTTGCACTTGATTATTTGTTCTTTACATTACTCGCTATAGAAAACATATTGCCTCAATGCGCATTTTGGCCCATGCTCAGGGGTGGAAATTAAAAAAAGAAAACGTCACATAAGACAAGTCAAATTGGCATTTTTTAAAAGAAGAATTCATGGAGAATAGAAAGAAAAGAATACAAAAAAAATCTGCGGACAATCCTGCACAAGGTGTTCTGGTGCTCTGAAAAATGACACCCAAAATGATTTGTCAGACTTGTGTCGGTCTTCTGTTCAAACACTGATAGAGTTTCCTTTCTATTTATTGCTTTTTACATGAGAGTGTTTCTACTTATCTCTACAAGGGAAAAAAATCATGAACCTATGTTGGGCACAAATATGTCTTCTGAAGGCCTAAACAGAGCACAGCCAAAAACTCCAATAAAATTTTTATCATCTTTGAGGGAATGCTATGACCATGCAGTGATCATCCTGAGAACAAAACTGCACGAAGCCTTGGTACGAACTATTCCCATCTATGTACCCCAGCATGCAAAATTTGAGCTTCCTACATGGTTTAGTTCTTGAGCTATGGGCTTGTGAACTCCTGACAAAAAAAAGACCGGTGAACAAAATGGGCGCCCCCTCCCCCAGTGCAAAAAATGGCTGTAACATGGAAAGTATACATCTTACATTCAAATAAATTTAGCAGCGGTTTCTCTGGCTACCATGGGTACATTTGGTGATTTTTTCAGATTTTTTTGAGACTCTAAGTGCGCGGGCTCTTGTTGAATTGACGGGGAATGACCCTTACTCGATTGTTTTGTTTGTTAAGGCTTGTTCGAATAAAAATTAAAGCTTAGCGCAACAATCGCTTAATTTATTGCGCATTAGAGCAGCCACATCTTTCCGGTACGCTATTGCGCAACAACGAGGAGAGGTGAAGGAAAGGCTAGGGAGGAGAATAGCAGTGTGGGACCATTTCTCAAGAAACATGGGCCTATAGCTTATAAATTTCAATGCAATTACAGTGACACTGTTACTACCAACGTCATTTAAAAGGCTGTCTGATACTGGAGAACTGTTCTCATATCAGCTAGTTTGGCAAAAAGTATGTGCGCATTGCCTAGTCGCGATGTTTTCTCCGATGTGAAGGGAAACAGGCATGCTGTTGATAAATTGGTTACTGCTTATTAGGCCTACGTAATTTGAGAAAAAAATGTTATTCGTTATTTAACGTAGCCTACTTGGCTACTGAAGGCTATTACAGAGCGCGTCAATTTTTTATAATAATTGTCTCTGCCTCGGAAAGCATGAACTTGTGATCCACTGGAATATGCATACCTGTGTGCCTTGCTCGCCCGCCCTCTCGTCCTGAGTTTGAACAAAACTATGTGAAAGTTCTTCCTATCACCAGCTGTTATCCGTTGGCAATTTTGGTCAGAAAAGTTCCATATTTCGTCGTGCATTCAAAAATGCTCATGATAGCCTTGTGCTGCATTCAAAACATTGTGACAAATCTAGCCAAGAGCTGGATTCTTATTTCACAATCTGGGACGTCATTAAGCTCTGGATAAAAGTACAGTCGAAAAAAATATTTAACAGCATAAACAAAAGCTACATTAGAGCTCAAATAACTGACGGTCAATTCCTTCACGAAATCCCTAAACATCGCAACCAGGTGTACACGGTTGATGTGGTGCAAGTTCGCACCTTAATGCACACTGATCCTTTCGCTCTCATGCTGCGGAAGGCCAAAATGCTGTATTTCTTTGATAACTTTGGAGAAATATAAGGCATTTTATGTGCGTTTTTTTTTACATTAATTTGCGTGGGGAAGATGGGCGCAAACCCATGTATGTAGACTATGGCTCTGAAAGTGGGCAAATGACGTCTTTTTTTCGCAAATAATCGATTAACTGTTTGTTAACTTTCTGAATAATCGAACATGAAAATTTCTGAAAAGTCCCAACCCTAGGTGAACTACAAGTTAATGGCAAGTTGTCTGACAGTCCATAATGCTAGAAGGGTTTTTGGATTTTTGGACATTCCATAGCCTGTCAATAGCCTATGATTTGGACATTAAGCTTTTTGTATTTTAACAGCCTGCTTTGATCTTTTATGGAGAACTTTATAAGGATAAGAATCTTAAATAATAGCCTAATACCCAGCCAAACTTCCTCAGCTTAAAATATTATTATTAGTAGTATTATTTTTGTTGTTGTTGTTGTTGCTGTTGTTATTATTATTATTATTATTATTATTATTATTATGTAGCTCTGTAAGTATAAAATATCCTAAACACGGTTAACACTGCATCTCAGTAGCCCGCAATGATATGCACCAAAGCTGTTGATTGTAATAGCCACCTTATTTAATCACCCACATGCGTTCCAACGCAATCACACGAGTGCCTTTGAAATTTGTTGGAAAGGTTACAATCCGCTAACAAATTTGGCATCGATTATATTGTGTAGATTAAGCAGACCGTAGTGAAAGCGAAAGAGTGACTGTACTACAGGATTTTTCAAAGACCATTGACAAGTATACGTATGTTCTGTTTGACAGACTGCCGTGATATTTGTTTGCAGGTGTTGTACCACATCTCTCAGACATGAGGATTGTGCTGCTGGGAAGCAGAAATGCTGGAAAGAGTTCATCTGGAAATAAAATCTTGGGAAGAAAGCGATTTGGCACTTCAGGAAGAACAACTAAGTGTGTGAAGAGAACGAGACAAAAGGGATGGAGACGCATCACTGTAGTGGAGGCACCAGGATGGTGGAAGAGCTACACTGTAGAGGATACTCCTGAACATGATAAACGAGAGATTGTCCTCAGTGTGTCTCTGTGTCCTCCAGGACCCCATGCTCTACTCCTGATCATTGATGTGAGTGAGTCATTCACAGAGACACACAGAAGAGCAGTGCAGGAACACATGGAGCTTCTGGGTGAGAGAGTCTGGAGTCACACTATAGTGCTGTTCACCTATGGGGACTGTCTGGGAGACACAAGCATTGAGCAGCACATTGAGAGTGGAGGAGAGGCTCTGCAGTGGGTTGTAGAGAAAAGTGGGAACAGGTATCATGTTGTAGACAATAAGAAGAGTGATGGTGGCCAGGTGACAGAACTGATGGAGAAGATAGAAGAGATGGTGGCAGGAAACAAGTGGCCATTTGTTTGATTTTGACAGAAATATTTGTAGAAAACTCCAAGAAGAAGAAAAATGAAGAAGAGAGAAGAGCAGAGGAGAGGAAGATGAAGGTGCAGCTGTGGAGAGAGTTTTTCAACCCAGCAGGTGAGACATTCTCAGCTCTCAAACCAACACAACATTATCTGTAAATATTATACAGCTATGTGATACACTTTTGTCTCTGAGTCCTATACTCTGTTCACTCTCACGTTGTTGCACATGCCTACAACATTCACACACACACACACACACACACACATACTGTTCACACATGTAGTCATACATACACACACTCACACACACTTAACACACACATACAAAACACTGTCATGTGCGCACACAGACAATAGTCTCCTCTCTACACAAACACATTCCTTTTTTTCTATCTTCACACACACACACACATACACACACACACACACACACACACACACACACACACACACACACACACACACACACACATACATACTGTACTGCCTCCTTTTTTCTCTCTCTCCCTACACACACACACACACACACACACATGCAACTTATCCCGCTCTGTCTTCACACAGACACATACACAAACACACACACACACACACACACACACACACACACACAACTTATCCCGCTCTCTCTTCACACAGACACATACACAAAACACACACACACACACACACACACACACACACACACACACACACACACACACACAGAGAAGCATGTGAAATTATCAGTATTACACTAACATACCCTGCTTCCAGATCTCCATCATTGTTCCAATATAAACAACTCATCCTAAAACACAAAAATGGTTTTCTTGTTTGTTATCACAGTGAATAATTATGACATTCAGTATAACATGTTTCACAGACTGCTATGATATTTGTTTGCAGGTGTTGTACCACATCTCTCAGACATGAGGATTGTGCTGCTGGGAAGCAGAGAGGAAGGGAAGAGTTCATCAGGAAACACCATCCTGGGCAGAGAGGAGTTTGATACTGTAGGGAGAACAGCTGAGTGTGTGAAGAGAGAAGGAGAAACAGCAGGGAGACGCATCACTGTAGTGGAGGCACCAGGATGGTGGAAGAACTACTCTGCAGCACAAACTCCCAATCGTGATAAACGAGAAATTGTCCTCAGTGTGTCTCTGTGTCCTCCAGGGCCACATGCGCTAGTCCTGCTCATTGATGTGAGTGACTCATTCAAAGAGACAGACAGAAGAGCAGTGCAGGAACACATGGAGCTTCTGGGTGAGAGAGTCTGGAGTCACACTATAGTGCTGTTCACCTATGGGGACTGTCTAGGAGACACAAGCATTGAGCAGCACATTGAGAGTGGAGGAGAGGCTCTGCAGTGGGTTGTAGAGAAATGTGGGAACAGGTATCATGTTGTAGACAATAAGAAGAGTGATGGTGGCCAGGTGACAGAGCTGATGGAGAAGATAGAAGAGATGGTGGCAGGAAACAGAGGCCATTTGTTTGATTTTGACAGAAATATTTCTAGAAAACTCCAAGAGAAGAAGAATGAAGAAGAGAGAAGAGCAGAGGAGAGGAAGAGGAAGGTGCAGCTGTGGAGAGAGAATCTCAGATCATCAGCAGGTGAGATATACACACATACAGTATTGTCTCGTCTCTGTGACAACACACACACACACACACACACACACACACACACACACACACAGTCTTGTCAAAAGTAACTGTTATTAAATCTCTCATTCTCAAAACAGAAAGTCTCTTCTTCTCTCTCTCTCTCTCCTTCTCTCACTCACACGCTCACTGCATGCACACACAACTTAACGTTTGAAAATGTTGTGATTCTCAGAAGCTACCATCAGATCCCCAGCACTTTCACAACACACATCATTATAACACATTAAGTGCTTTTTTAGTGATTAATGTATGCAGAAAAGCCACCAAGTTCTGCATCAGAATGTGTGTAATATCTGATTAGTTTTACAGAGTGCTGTGATATGTGTTTTGTAGGTGTTGTACCACATCTCTCACACATGAGGATTGTGCTGCTGGGAAACATAAAAGAAGGGAAGAGTTCATCATTAAACACCATCCTGGGCAGAGAGGAGTTTGATACTGTGGAGAGAACAGCCGAGTGTGTGAGGAGAGAAGAAGAAACAGCAGGGAGACACATCACTGTAGTGGAGGCACCAGGATGGTGGAAGAGCAACAAATTAGAACTAACTCCTGAACGTGTTAAACGAGAGATTGTCCTCAGTGTGTCTCTGTGTCCTCCAGGACCCCATGCTCTACTCCTGGTCATTAATGTGAGTGAGTCATTCACAGAGACACACAGAAGAGCAGTGCAGGAACACATGGAGCTTCTGGGTGAGAGAGTCTGGAGTCACACTATAGTGCTGTTCACCTTTGGGGACTGTATGGGAGACACAAGCATTGAGCAGCACATTGAGAGTGGAGGAGAGGCTCTGCAGTGGGTTGTAGAGAAATGTGGGAACAGGTATCATGTTGTAGACAATAAGAAGAGTGATGGTGGCCAGGTGACAGAACTGCTGGAGAAGATAGAAGAGATGGTCGCAGAAAACAGTGGCCATTTGTTTGATTTTGACAGAAATATATCTAGAAAACTACAAGAGAAGAAGAATGATGAAGAGAGAAGAGCAGAGGAGAGGAAGAGGAAAGTACAGCTGTGGAGAGAGACTCTCAGATCATCAGCAGGTCAGATATTCTCAGCTCTCAAACCAACACAACATTATCTGTATATCTGAATATTATACAGCATGAATACACTTTAGTCTCTGAGTCCTATACTCTGTCATTCTTACTTTGTAGCACATGCCTACAACACTCACTCACACACACACACACACACACAATCATACATGCACTGTACACACACATGTAGTGTCACACACACACACACACACACACACACACACACACACACACACACACACGCACTCTCTCTCTTAAGCACACAAGCAAAACACAGTCAGGCGCACACACAGACAATAGTCCCTCTCTACACAAACACATTCCTTTTTTTTTCTATCTTCACACACACACACACATTCACACACATACTGTACTGCCCCTTTTCTCTCTGTCTCTCTCTTTCTCCTCATACACACACCCACACCCACACAAACACACACAAACACACACACACACAACTTATCCGGCTCTCTCTTCACACAGACACAAACACACACAGTATTATGTCCTTGTCTCTTCACACACACACACATACACACGCACACACACGCGCACGCGCACACACACACACACACACACACACACACACACACACATACACAGAAGCATGCGAAATTATCAGTATTACAGTAACATTCCCTGCTACCACATATCCATCATAGTTCCAATGTAAACAACTCTTCCTAAAACACAAACATGTTTCTCTTGTTTGTTATCACAATGAATGATTATGACATTCAGTACAACATTTTTCACAGAGTTCTATGATACTTGTTTGCAGGTGTTGTACCACATCTCTCAGACATGAGGATTGTGCTGCTGGGAAACAGAAGACACAGGAAGAGTTCATCAGGAAACACCATCCTGGGCAGAGAGGAGTTTGATACTGTAGGGAGAACAGCTGAGTGTGTGAAGAGAGAAGGAGAAACAGCAGGGAGACACATCACTGTAGTGGAGGCACCAGGATGGTGGAAGAACTACACTGTAGAGGGAACTCCTGAACGTGATAAACGAGAGATTGTCCTCAGTGTGTCTTTGTGTCCTCCAGGACCCCATGCTCTACTCCTGCTCATTGATGTGAGTAACCCATTCACAGAGACACACAGAAGAGCAGTGCAGGAACACATGGAGCTTCTGGGTGAGAGAGTCTGGAGTCACACTATAGTGCTGTTCACCAGAGGGGACTGGCTGGGAGACACAAGCATTGAGCAGCACATTGAGAGTGGAGGAGAGGCTCTGCAGTGGGTTGTAGAGAAATGTGGGAACAGGTATCATGTTGTAGACAATAAGAAGAGTGATGGTGGTCAGGTGACAGAACTGCTGGAGAAGATAGAAGAGATGGTGGCAGGAAGTAGTGGAGTGTGGAACATGGAGGATTCCTCTCATAGTAAGTAATGGTTTTTACATCTGCTAAGTTTCATTCAGTCACTTCAATGTGATTTTTAGCATAATCTGAACTTCAAGTTACAGTGTATCTGTTGCAGTTATATACAGTAAATTCTTATTTAAACACTGGACACAGTAACAACCCTAACATCACATGTGTACAGTAGTGAATTACTGTAAATTACTCCTTTTGTATGTTTATTCATTGGGTGATGAGATTTAATGAAAAAAAAACAATTTCACGCAATGTTGTGGGACCATAAAACCTTTCATCAAGCAACAGTCATTTATGCTTCTAAGTGCATCTTTTAGTAATTGGCTTCTTCACCCATCCAACCAGTGTGCTGAATACTAATGAATGTGCAAGAGGTAAAGGCATTGCTTGGTAACCAAAGGGCGGTTGCAGGTTCAAATCCAGCTCCTCTTCACCCTATCAAAGTGTCCTTAAACAAGACATTGTTCCCAATTGTGTAAATAGGTGAATTGAGCCACATTTTAAGGCGCTTCAGAGAAAAGAGCAAAATAAATGCAATTCTACCAACTTTTGGTCACAGAACTCAACATTAGGTCATTTCCCGATCCCACCCCATCGCTCTCTCCCACTTGTTTCCTGTCATCTCTACACTGTCCTATCTGATTAAAGGCAAAAAAAAAGAAATACTGTATGTAGGCTTATATTTTTCGTAATATTGGCTCTGATAGGGTATACAAATGTAGGTGTAATGGATGCCAACTAGCTTGGCTATCGAACGGTGGATTAACTTGCAAATATTGAGATTCATTTTGGATGGAAACCATTCAACACGAGTATATTCACATTTACTGTATTTCTCTCCATCAATGTTGTTATGCTAAGTCAACAGCTGGCCAAAACAATTCTCTTGATTAGTGCATGTTCCCTTTATTCACATTATGTACTGTCTTTTCGTTAATGTTTTATCTTTTCTTAGTCTTAGAAGGAAAAGCTCCATTGGAGGTTGCAACTACCAAACCCTTAAATGAAAAGTGCTTTGGACTTGGCTCCTATGAAGCAGTTTATGAAGGACCAAAACAGGTCACTCCTGCTATAGAAGGCAATTCAATGACTGCAAAAGAGTTAATTCTATCTAGGTAAGAGTATAGTCTATTGACTTAATGTATTAAATTTGCATATACAGTACACACATGGGTCTTATCTCACATGTAATCTAAACATAGAACATTAACATCATAGAATATCAATACGGTTTAAATTCTTATCTAATGGAGGATGAGTTGGTAGAATCTTTTGTGCTGCTCAAAATGAATGTGTTTTACTCTCTTCTTGTCTTTACAGTGACCTGACTGCCAGTGTCCTGACAGAAGACCACTTCAGGTGCTCAGTGTGTGCAGAAGTGCTGAAGGACCCAGTCACCATCCCCTGTGGACACAGTTACTGCAGGCAGTGCATCACCTCATACTGGGCCCAGCCTAACCATGCAGGACTCTATGCCTGTCCCCAGTGCTCACACACATACACCTCCTGTCCTGCACTTTACACAAGCTCAGCATTAGCAGAGGTGGTCCAGAAACTCCAGCACCTAAGCCCAGTTCTTCCTGCTGACTGCTATGCTGGTGCTGGAGATGTGGCCTGTGATTTCTGCACTGGGAGGAAACTCAGAGCTGTGAAGTCCTGTGTGACCTGCATGGCCTCTTACTGTGAGTCTCATGTCAGGCAGCACTACACAGTTCCAGCACTGCAGAAACACACACTAGTAGAGCCCCAAATCCAGGATGAAAAGCTCGGTCAGCAGCAGGACCTCAAGATTGAAGACTTGAAATGTGCAGAGATGGAAGAACATTTAAAGCTGGTAAATTATTGCAGTTGTCATCGCTTAAGACATAAACTTAAAGTGCAAAACCCTAAGACTATCTTCAGATAAGTACAAAAATCAAGTTGTTTATTATAATGTCCTAGTAAAAATTGGACTTTAAGGACTTTGCATTTGGATTATTTGTATAGTTCATGCAGTGTTTTGAACTGGATGTCTGAATGGCAAACTTTTGTAAGCAGACATCATGATTCTCACACTAATGTCTCTGTTTCCATCTTTTCTCTATGACCAATCTTGAACAGCAGTCCTCTGTACAGTCCTCTGATGTAACTCCAAGAGTCCAACAGGGGACACTGGACCAAAGGTAGTCAGCCCACCAGATTTCACCTAATTGAGCCCAGTTTAGCAATATCTGATTCGTTTTTCAAACACAAACTTACTAAAACAAGAGCCTCTGTCTATGGCTGTGGCTATAACGATAACCACCTTAAGACCTGAAACCACTAAATTATGGAAATAAAATAATGAAAATAATTGTCCAAGAACCCTAAAATGATTTCCGTAGTATTTCTCAATTATTTTATATTAGTTCCGATATCACCCTTGTCTCCTTTAATTTGAAATTCAATGTCATGTGTTGTCAGATTAAAACTGGAGAAGACTGACTCACCTGCACCCAGCTGTTTGTCCATGAGGTCAATGGATCAGCCGATAGTTTTCAAAGGTGAACTAACTACAGGTGACTCAAGGTGAGTTCAGTCATGAGTTCAGAGAGGAACATTATGGATTGGCTAAAGTATAACTGCACAGCTAGGCTTTGGGTCTCATCACTTTATCAATGTCTTTTGCTATCAGATTGAAACTGGAGAGGACAGACTCACCTGCACCCAGCTGTGTGTCCATTAAGTCAATAGATCAGCCGATAGTTTTCAAAGGAGAACCAACTCCAGGTGACTCAGGGTGAGTTGAACACTGATTTTGGAATGGATCATGGACTATAGATACAGACAAGTACGGCAAGTACGGTTAACGCCCCCAAAATGCGAGGGTGGAGTCAGCGTGGGGGAAAACAGAGGCCAAATTAACATTATAGTGAATGGACAAGGTAGAGAAAGGTGCTTATCAATAATAGATCACTTAGTAAAATTTAACAAAGTCCATAGTTTGTCTAATTTGACCTGTTTGCCTGCTTGGGTTTAGACTAAAACATTTTTTTCCATGGTTTGTTTATTGCAGAAAAACTGACAGGTCATGAGCTGTCTCTGCTCCTGTCATAACTGAAGCAACTTTCAATCACAAGTCTGATTAGCTCAGTTTAGAAAGCTAAAGTTAACTTCATTTACTATGGTGATGAATGAAGTTGGCTAGTTAGCAAGCTAATGAAGCTAACAAGCTTCAACTAAATTGTCCTCAGTATAGTTTTTGGAGGGATGTCAAGGTCAGAATTCACATTGAAACATCTGAACATCAGTACTACCTTAAGGCATTGCCCTCAGAAATGTGTCAAGGTCCTTGTAGATGGTGCTCAGTGTAACTTTTAGCTTAGCATCTCATTGACTTCCCCACTGTGTGAGCCTGCTCTTTCCCCAGATGGGACTATTTTTCTCTAATTCCCCCAAAGCGGAGCTATGTTTGTGGGCATGGTCAGACTTGCCGTCTGTATCTATGTTGTCACTGGCATGCTCCTCCCATCTCCCATCTCTGCAGAAACAGATAAAATAAATGGCATTGATATTAAGGCAGATGTAAAACATACAGAGAGTGTGTTGACTGGATAGCGTGCTCAAGTCACGATCCAATGTGGCTGTGTGAGTCTGTCCAAATTGAACTGAATGACCGTGTTAAAACAAGAAAAAGCATGTACAATTGGTTATTTTTTCTTGATATGGAATGACATCTCCACTATCTGTCTTGTGTTGTCAGATTGAAACTAGAGAGGAGAGACTCACCTGCACCCAGCTGTTTGTCCATGAGATCAATGGATCAGCCAATAGTTTTCAAACATGAAATAACTCCATGTGACTCAAGGTAAGTCAAGTCATGAGTTTGTTAAGAGAGGAACATATTCGATATGTAAGGGATAATGAACGACACGGCGTGCAGATATAGAAAAATAACGCACGTTTGAAGTTCTAAGGCTAACGAGGCCAAAGGCTGAATTGCCTTATAGCTTCGATAAGTGTGTTATTTTTCTATATCTGCACACCGTGGAGTTCATTATCCCGCTTATACCACTGTTGACGCTTTTTGGCTATGTTGTTTGGCTAACAATATGCTCGTTTTGATGGCTAGGTGGCTAGCTGATGGCTGAAGACAAGCTAGTTTGCAGAACTACTTCTTTCCGCCACACATCGTCTCAATCAAAACTTACCAAGAGTAACTGCCGTTACTAGTTCTAATGTACAGTTGCTAAGTGTAGCCGGTGGCCCGAGCCCGAGCTTCTAACTCAGCGTGTTAGAAGCGCCCATGGAATTGGGTGATGAGGATTTACACGTACTACTGCCGAACTAGCCGAGCTAGCTGACCTCCGTTACATAAGTCAGTCGTTAATTCCATCTCCTGTTGTCAAGCGCTAAATGCAAAGATTGTAACATGTCTTGGGCTCTGTAAATTCACTGTTTCCCACACTTCCAAATGAAGTGTAATGCCGCCTTCACATTAGCCACGTTTTGAGTCCGTAGGTACGACAACCTAACGACCGGAAATCATTCATTCCCTATGAGGATACGGAGACCGCATGCGAACGGGGTTTACAACTGTCAAACACAACAGAATTGTATTTTGTTGGCCCCTAAGTGTGTCAGGTGGTTTAATACAGGTTACAGTGCAAGTTACGTGAACTAGCGATTCACCGCCATTTCCCCCCTCTCTGTTGAGAGCTCCGGCAGAAAGACGTGTAGTGTCCAGCATCCGTAGGGGGAGTGTTGCGAAATTCGGAGCTGTAATGTGAAGGCTGCTTAACAGAGTTAAAAACCATCGCGGTCACTAGTTACAATGTTGCTGTGTGATGAACGTCAGTCTGGTCACTAAATTGTGATCCTGTGTTAACATAACACTTTATTTAAAAGTCAGAGTGAGTTGGGCGAATTGATATGTAAGTCTGAATATGGACGTAAAAGTCATGTTCTAAATGGTGCATCACAATAGGAAATTTGACCAAGCAGTGGTATAAAGAAAGCATAACTGCACAGACAGACTTTGGGTCTCATACATTATCAATGTCTTGTGTTGCCTGATTGAAACTGGAAAGGACTGACTCACCTGCACCCAGCTGTTTGTCCATGAGGTCAATGGATCAGCCGATAGTTTTCAAAGGAGAACTAACTCCAGGTGACTCAAGGTGAGTTTACCGGTAGTAATACTTTTGTGGCAATGATCAGTGATCTTTATCATCATTATCTGTCAGAGGTGGGAAAAGTACAGAAAACTTGTAACTAAGTAAAAATATCTTTACTTTGCTTAAATTCTACTTAAGTAAAAGTAGCCATCAAAATATCTACTCAAGTAAAAGTAAAAATTAACTCCTTTCAAATTGACTGAAATTACAAGTTACTAGTTACTTTCAAGTATTGGATGTAAAAAAAAATCACAATCAAAATCAGTGCTTTAGGGTTGCTTGGTTTATTTAGCAACCCCAATAATTCATAAACCACCTGCTCAGCAACCATAATCAAACTTCTTTTTATAAATGAATCCAATGACATCTTAAATCTCATTCTGACCCAGCAACCGACCGAGATATTAGTGACAGGGATCAGCCCAGCCAGCTCACTTTGTTCTTCTTATGAGGTGATTTGTTAATTTTGACTTCATCAGAGTAAGATAGCTGATTTACGTTGAGATTTTATGTATTGATGGTATTCAGGGTTACCTTTACCCTGGCTAGACCCAAATTGACCTGGACTGAAGTAATAGTTACCCTGGCTGACAGCGTTCCTTAGGTGAAATATGGCCAAGGATTTGCTTTTGGGTTAAACTCTTCCACAGGTTTCTTGGCTATTCTCAACATTTACAATATGCCTACCGGAAGCAGCAGCGTAGGCTACAGTAAATAGTTTGAATTTACTTTCAGTTCAAGCCAAATGTTTTTTTTTTCCACATTGATTTTTTTTTTTTGCTCAGTAATCAGGGAGGTTTTAAAAAGTAGTCAAGTACAAAGTACAATACTTGCCTCAAAATGTACTCAAGTAAAAGTAAAATTACTTATTTGAAAAACTACATAAAAAATTACGAATTACCCTAAAAAGCTACTTAATTACAGTAATTTGAGTAAATGTAAGTAGTTACTTTCCACCTCTGTTATCTGTGTAGTAAAAGATAATGATATGTAGCCTACTGTAATTTCCCCACTGTAATCTCCAACAAGGAGATTATAATTTCCTTGGTGTTAGTCAGTTTGTTTCTTTATCTGTTTGTTAACAAAATAACTCAAAGTAGTGCAAGAATTTGGATTCAAATGGGGGGCAAATGACAGTTGAGTTTGATAGACATATAGCGCTGTTCAATTTGAGTCTGAGTTTGAGTTTATTTTATTTAAAAAGGGACAGTGTACAATCAACATTAGTCTTGTACAATACAAGAAAAGATGCATTGCACCAGGTTTTAGCAGTCGTGCTAATTTCCGCCTGTAGTCCCTTTGGCAGGTGATCAACAAACATAAAAACAGAATGATTTGTGTGATTCAGACCAACAATTGAAACCAATTGAAAGTCTGTGACATTGATACAGAACATACTGCAAAACATCAAATATGTAAAAAAAAAAAACAAAACTGCAATCCCCCCTTAATTTACAGACAGTTTGGCATGTACAAGAGTTCAGAGTAGCCAAATAGTGCAAAACATGCAGTTCCCCCCCTCCCAACACACACACACACACAGTAAAAACATGTAAAATGGTGTGCAAGGATAGTGCAACACACACCCATTCACGCGCATGCGCACACACTCACGCACACACACGCATCATAGTGTAAACCTCCCTCCCCATCCCAACCAATCACAATGTGTGCCAAATAGTGCAAAACCTGCAAATTGGGCGTGAGGGGGATTTTAAACGATACAGGAAAAAGTGCTCCAGGAAAATATCATGGACCCTACTGTCTGATGACAGATTCACCTGCACTATGATATAAATTTAACCCAATTTTTTTGTTATCCACTCATCACAGAAACTAGCGACCAGTACCATTGGAAAGGCCACGCCATGCAGTTTCATTTGATGTAGTTGTGATAATTTAGCACTGAAGAACTCATGTTGCAGCCATCAGGTTTACAGGATTAAAACAATGATAAGATTTGTTTGTAAAGTAGTGGACTAGGTACTTAAAATAAGCTACACAGCTATGCACAAAACCCCCTAAACACAATATCCTTGATGGCTGGTAGGGATAACACTTGTGTTTTCATATTACTTTGTGACCTGTTATATGACTGTTTGCCATCCATATTGATTTGAAGATACCACTAGAATAAATTGTCTGATAAAGAGGATACCTCAAATCAAAGTGAAGTTTTGCAGTTACTTTGACTAAGAAGCTTATCGCTTGATCTGATCGACTCCTGACTCACTTTAGATTGGATCGCATGAGTCGATAAATTAACCTAAAAGCCATACGGTCTCCATTAATTTAAATGCTGAGTGCAAAGTCACAAGGCATAGACTGTTTCAAGAGAGTTTTAACATTCCATACAGTATATTCATGTAGCTGTGGTAGTAAAGAGCCATTTGGGAAGTAAAGAGCCATTTACATAGAGTCCAATTATTGCTTGTAAGTACGGCTATTAATAAAATACAAATAAAGGGAAGTATTGACTCATGTGACTCGCACACTTTGAGTCATAATCAGTAGCCTGAAGCACACAATTTCGAGCTGGCCGTGGGAAAATACAGACTGTTGATCCAACTGAACTAAAATACTGGTACATTGTGTTTCAGATCTGTGATGAAACGAGAAGCACCAGCAGATCAGACAATTCTAGAGAAAAGGTATTTATTATTAAATGTTTTAATTATCAGAATATTATCAGAATAGTGTTTTATATTTCCGTTATTAGGCTGTGTGTGTGTGTGTGTGTGTGTGTGTGTGTGTGTGTGTGTGTGTGACCTATATCTGGATTGTCATCTCCACCCTAAAATTATTTGTATTTTCTCAGATTTTGGTGATTGATCCCGTCTCAGGTATTTGACTCATTTAGAATCCTCTTCTGTCTGCATCAGAATCAAGAATCGTAGCAAAATAAAATATCCAATTTTATTTGCCATTATGTTCAGCTTGTTGATATCACTATGCTGAAAAAAATGTTCCAGAATGTTCAAAATACCAGACGGGGGATTCTAAATGAGCCAGGATCAGTCGTCAAAATGCTGGTGTCCATCGCTCTATGTAATCCTAGCCTAAAAAGTGCTAAAAACTGAACCTCCCCTTTAAACGATGTGTACAATACTTTTTGATTCAGTGCAACCTGCCGATTAGGAGTTTTGGGTATCTCTCCATTCATTTTGATAGGGCCTGATCTTGTTACTGTAATATCAGGATTCTTAAAAATCCTAATCATATGCTTTGTCTGTGATTATATGACTGCACAGAGACTTTGTGTCTCATGATGACACACATCACAATATCCATGTCTTGTTTTCAGATTAAAATTGGAGAAGACTGACTCACCTGCACCCAGCTGTTTGTCCATGAGGTCAATGGATCAGCCGATAGTTTTCAAAGGTGAACCAACTCCAGGTGACTCAAGGTGAGTTCAGTCATGAGTTAAGAGAGGAACATTATGGATTAGATATAGAAAGCATAACTGCACGGACAGACTTTGGATCTCATCACATTATCGATGTCTTTTGCTGTCAGATTAAAACTAGAGAGGACAGACACACCTGCACCCAGCTGTGTCTCCATGAGGTCAATGGATCAGCCGATAGTTTTCAAACGTGAACTAACTTCAGGTGACTCAAGGTGAGCTTAGTCATGAGTTTGTTAAGAGAGGAACATTATTGTTTGGTTATAGGAAGCGTTCCTGCACAGACAGGTTTTGGGTCTCATCACATTATCAATGTCTTGTGTTTTCAGATTAAAACTGGAAAAAACAGATTCACCTGCACCCAGCTGTTTGTCCATGAGGTCAATGGATCAGCCGATAGTTTTCAAAGGAGAATTACCTCCAGGTGACTCAAGGTGAGTTTAGTCATGAGTTTGATGAGACAGGAACATTGTGGATTGGATAGGCTATAGAAAGCATAACTGCACAAACAGTCTTTAGGTCTCTTCACATTACCATTTTGGGTTGCAAGTGCAGTACCATTTGTCATGTGCCGTTACATGGGTTGGCTTTGGTAGGCATTTCAGCTCAGTCACTCGTCTGTCGGAGAGGGAGAGGGTAAAAAAAATATCTGCACTGAATTAGCCTACAGTAATTTCCCGCATATAAGCCGCATTGTGTATAAGCCGCAGGACAGTGTTTTATGCAAGTTAAAAAAACAAAACCATATTAACACCATATTAACTGCTCCCTTGTTTTAACCTCATAGTGGAAGAAATTTTGCAAAATCAATGTATAAGCCGCGGCTAATAGTCGGGAAATTACGGTACTACCTTTATTGAGAGTCCTCAGGATATGCTGCAGGACTGAGAAAATATTCTCCATAAAATTAATAAAGATGCTCGTGGATCGCAATTGATTGAATGCTTGAATAAACCTATTTTCATATTTGCTTTGAGATCATGATTATGTTGATACTGCTCAACTAATGCAAAACCCAGAACTAACTTTGGTCCACCTATAAACTCTGTTGTAGATCCGCCACTACTTTTTTTTGTTCCACTGTTTTGTATGTTTAGAATCTTTCCAGCAGATCTTTGTTCCTATTCTTTCACAATCTATCTCCGCTCCACTAGTTTACATTACGTCAACGGCACCACTAATCTTACTTTCGATTTCAAAGGATTTTGGTGCCATTGCATTGAATCAATGTAAATTGCTTGTTTACAATTTGCTTTCAGTCAATGTTGTTCCAAAAGCTCACACCAATCTATACCAATGAAGCCAATCTATCACTTTAAGAAAAACTAATACTCTCTCTCTCTCTCTCATTTCCTCTCTGCAGTGAGTTCATGTCCAGTGTTTTGATAGTGGACCACTTCAGATGTACAGTGTGTACAGAAGTGCTGAAGGACCCAGTCTCCATCCCCTGTGGACACAGTTACTGCAGGCAGTGCATCACCTCATACTGGGCCCAACCCAACCATGCAGGACTCTATGCCTGTCCCCAGTGCTCACACACATACAGCTCCTGTCCTGCTCTTTACACAAACTCAGCCTTAGCACAGGTGGTCCAGAAACTCCAGCACCTAAGCCCAGTTCTTCCTGCTGACTGCTATGCTGGTGCTGGAGATGTGAGCTGTGATTTCTGCACTGGGAGGAAACTCAGAGCTGTGAAGTCCTGTCTGACCTGCATGGCCTCCTATTGTGAAACCCATGTGAAAGAGCACTATACAGTTCCAGCACTGCAGAAACATATTCTGGAAGACAGTACACACCAAGACCAAAAAACCCTGGATATTAAGACTGACGATCTGAAGCCGGTTCAGTTAGCTGTTGGTTGATGTTTGATTTAAACTGAATTCCTGGGAAAGTGCAAGGAAAATAATTCAAGTACTGCCCGTAGATTGTTAGTGAATCCATGGACTTTGACTGGCGGTTTCAGCCAAATGTTGCTTGTCAAAAATTGGTTGGGAGGAGCCCAAAGAATTGATTGACAGCCATGGTTCTGTTTTGATTTCTTTTCTTATAAACAGTATGTATAAAGTAAGTTGTACTGTGAGGTGGTAATGGCAATGTAGGGCTTACTTACATTACTTAGTTAAGCAATAAATCAGGAGAGGTCGATAGTTATGCTGGTTTTAGCACAGGAGTTGTTCGGCACAAGAAGAAGTGGAGTCGAGTGATTTATTGTGTTTCTAAAACTGATTTTCCGGGAATGGTTTCATTTAATGAAGACACAACAACTAGAAATGGAGCAAATCATTCTTCCGCAAAAAAAAAAAAATCTCCTCCTCTTGAATGGTTGCCAAGTGACACATAAGCGCAATAGTATTGAATGAAATGGAGCTGTGCTAAATTGGGAATTTACAATGCCATTGAACAGAGGTACCTACAGACAGAGGCGTTGTTAATGGAAGTTCTAAAAGCGTGAGTTGTGGCATGTCCAGGAGTATCACAATATGTGACTCTGCACAGCGAAATCAGTCGCATTGGCATTTTTTTCAAAATTAAGTCATTGTATTCACGTGAAAGGCAAGAAAACCCTTTCAAATGATGCCACTATCGATACTATTGGCCAACAAATGACATAGATAGGAGCGTTCTAAGTGTTACAATGTTGCAAATCAGAAATATTGAAAAGCGGAGAAAAACAACGCTGAAGTTTATTAGCTTATTGCAAGGGAGTTATTATGCTAGCTACTTTGAACATTATGCTATCAGTGAACTCAGCTGAATAAATTCTGCTACTAGTCCAACCAAACCAGTTAAATGATATCAAGCCTACTTATCTAACATGCAACCAAGACAGGAATACCCTTATTTGTGGACTTTACACGAAATATGGATATAACATGGATATAACTTCAAGTTCACCGTAAAGGTAAGAGCCAGTGGATGGTTTGGTATTTTGCTATAAAAGTAGGCTAGGCTATGCAACGATGCAATGTGGATGCAGCTGTTAGTATGGGATTTATGGTTGTCATGTCCCTCATCTGAGTGATATCCTTGAAGCAGAAAAATCAGCAGACAGTGCGCCGACTTTAGAACCAGTCTGACTAGCCAGCTTCCAACTCAGTCAGATTCTCCACCCGACGTTAGCTCCATCTAGGAATTTTATGGACCCCAACTCAATCTGCAAGTTACTTCTAGCCTAGTTTATGAAAATGAAAAAGCCCTTTACATTCAGATAATTATTTTTTCTTTTAATCTATAACGAATGTTCACATGCCCTGCTGTAGTTTACTGTACAAACCAATTAGCACTAGAAATCTATGACAGCTAAGTTAGTACCAAAGATTCTAGAGTGGATGCTAAATGGATACACCTTCTCAATAAACACATTTTTAACCCATTTAAGGTATGAATTTCGGCATAAGTTAACAACAATCTGAAAGGGTAGACTTTATTCTGTCAAATTATGCTGAAATGTGAAATTCGACTTTTTTGGTGCAAGCATTTCATTTTTAGAATTTTCTCAGAAACGAAGCTTCTGCGAAGTGTAACGGAGGCCAGCTAGCGCGGCTAGCTCGGTGGTAGTGTGTAAATCCTCATCACCCAATTCCATGGGCGCTTCTAACACGCTGAGTTAGAAGCTCGGGCTTTTAGCTCAGTTGGTTAGAGCGTTCCACTCCCACCCCGGGAGTTTGTAGCTTGCGGGGTGGCGGGTTCGAGACCCGTGTGCGGTGCGGACCGCCACCGGCTACATTGGTGCCGTGACCCGGATGGGAGTGAGGATTTGGAGGGTGAGTGTAACGGAGGCCAGCTAGCGTGGCTAGCTCGGTGGTAGTGTGTAAATCCTCATCACCCAATTCCATGGGCGCTTCTAACACGCTGAGTTAGAAGCTCGGGCTTTTAGCTCAGTTGGTTAGAGCGTTCCACTCCCACGCTGGGAGTTTGTAGCTTGCGGGGTGGCGGGTTCGAGACCTGTGTGCGGTGCGGACCGCCACCGGCTACAGAAGCGATTGATTTCGCTGTGCAGTCTCACATATGCATTCCATAAAATGTACTGTATTCATGGGCTACTGATTTTTGTCAAATCAATTAATTTTGAAAATGTTGTACTGCTCTAATATATTTTTAATAATTGCAATCAAGTGTACTTTTATAATAAAAACCTTTGTTTGCTACAGTATGTGTCACGGTGAAATGTCTGTCCCCTAGCAATTTAGCATGCAGATGTACAGCTGACCGCTGGCCTACAAGTAGAGCCAGATGTAATGTAACTGTCATCATCAGGGGTGGGGGGACCATGGTGTGGCCATATCTCAGAGGGGCCACTTGCCATGAACTGTGACCTCTAACTGCTGATTGTTCATGAGTCAGGGCTTGAATTTTCCTGTAACACAGTCATGTAAAAGTCAAACTGTATGCAGTGTGGTTGTGTGTGTGTCTCAGCAATGGAGAAATGATTTCTTACTGACTTACATTCAAAGATATGGGACCAGCCATGACTGATTGCCTATCATATTTTTCCCTGCATTCTTAAAGTGAGCTCATTGGTTCGGACACGATGCGTCAATGCGTAAAAAGCCAATGGCCAGAATCCCAGACGGAGTACTGGAGGGAGATGAAAGTTGAGAGTAGAAAGACAATGACCAGAAGAAGGAGAGTGGAAAAGAAATTTAGGGAGAAGTGGATGTCATGAAGAAGGTAGGAAGAGACGAGGACCTGAAGCACAAAAGTGAAAAGTTTGAGATCAAATATGAAAATCTCTATGAAAACTGAAAAGATAAAACAAAAGGCCTACAGCATATGGCTCTATTGTCCCACTCTATGCTATACTTTAGCTATAGCTATAGCTATAGGCCTACAGCCTATGCAAGCAATAAATTATTAGAGACTGGTGGTTATGCTAGTTTTATCACAGCTGTCATTATGAATTATTTGAAAATGTTCATGAAATGTCATAGAATTTCAGGAGTGATAGTTATGTGTCTTCACTGCACTGGATCATTGACATTGTTCAAGACTTCCCACTACTGGTTTAACATCTCTTTTTTGTTTTTTTGTTTGTTTTTTTCCCTTGGGCAACAGAAGTGATATTCCTGCACACTTCACCTCATACAGTAGTCATGATATATGCCTAAGGAGGTATTTACTTGAAATAATGAGACAGACAGGTTGGGTGAAGCTTTACTGGAAATAATTGCATTTTCATGTAAGTTTGTGTAAAAGTATGACAGCTCTAGGGAAAAGCTTCATAGTTATAAAAATCCCAAACTTCTTGAGAACCAAACTGAATGTTGCCCCAAAGAATCTGGCGTCAATAGTCCAACTGAACTTGACAACCTCTTGATAACCTCAATACCTTATTTCTTTGGGCTTTTTCTGACAGAGGGTACTACTAACTACATGCTTTAGGAAAACAGTTGGCACCAGTGATCAAGATGCTTTAAAACCAAGATTGCCAATGCGATAAAACATCTGGGGCCCTATTTTGACGACGCAAAGTCAACTGTTGTTTGACGGATGGCGCATATGGTTTTGGGGGCGTGTCGGCGGCTTTTTGCTACTTTCACAGCGCAGAAAATGAACTTCGCGCCGGCGCAAAGTCCAAAAAGGTTGGACTTAGGATGCCTAATTAATCATGGCTGTGTTATGGGTGTAACACAGACATAACCAATGACAGATCAATCTCTCATTCCCTTTAAGAACGAACAGCGCAAAGCGCGTGGTGAATTGCTATCACACCAGCTGATCTCCTCCTTGTGCATTTAAAGAAATTAAAATATTGAATAGCGAGCAAGCTCACACGTCAGGTCTAGTCATAGTCAGAGCCGTAATGGGTATGGTAATATTAAATTGATGTCTACAGGCTGCACAAGACACGTAGGAAGCTGATTTAGTCCTGATAGATATCTCGGAATATTCATTCGAAAGCGAAAGTAAACTTGATTCTCCATTTAACGCCCCCCCCTTCTTATATCCTCACGCGTTTTCTGTTGCAGGCTAATAAATTGTGGTTAACCACATCTTCCTGAGCATCATAATGATTTTCCGACTGTAATAATTATTGTTGTGGCCGTCATTGTTATGCTGGAACAAGGACTGCATTACCTATTGTGTTGTGCATCCATAAAATAGCATTTCAGGAAAGCGTGACTGACGAATGACCAGGTTTTTTCCAGTCACTGGCGGATCCCTTTCTCCGTCTGTATAATAGCATCTTTTGCGCTTTGCGCCTAGCCACACCTTTGACACACCTCCGAGGACGCAAAGTCACTTGCTAGTTAGACAACGTGAATTACTTGACAGAAAACGAACCATGCGCTCGCACAAAATAGCAATGACAGCTTGCGCGAGTCGCGAAGGCATGGTGCGCCGCCTGCAAGATAGGGCCCCTGGAGTTTGTTTTAGGGCCCTATTTTGATGACGCAAAGTCAACTGTTGTTTGGCGGATGGCGCATATGGTTTTGGGGGTGTGTCGGCGGCTTTTTGTTATTTTCACAGCGCAGAAAATGAACTTCGCGCCGGCGCAAAGTCCAAAAAGGTTGGACTTAAGATGCCAAAGTAATCATGGGTGTGTTATGGGTGTAACACAGGCATAACCAATGACAGATCAATCTCTCATTGCCTTTAAGAAGGAAAAGCGCAAAGCGCCTGGTGAATTGCTATCACACCAGCTGATCTCCTCCTTGGGCATTTAAAGAAATTAAAATATTGAATACCGTGCAAGTGTAACGGTATCTAGTGCCTACACCTTTAAGGAAGGCACCAGTGGGTAGTTGCGGTAATTGGGGGAGCGATTTGGGCTGCTTCCTTAAAAGTGTTGTTGCACTCACGACAGGAGTTAGCAGGAGAGGCTGGTTGCGTTGCGTCTGGTTTTCTGGCTCAGCTTGTTGAGGTGGACTTTTGTGTAGTTTGGGAATAGACGGAAAGGTAAGTAACTTTAGGTGTTGGCGATTTTGTGTACTTGTGTGCTCTGGTGTGTGGCTCATTCAGTGCTCTTTCTTTGGGGGTATAGTTATCGCTCTGACTAGCGTCTTGACTGTGTGATCTTGCTGTGTAAAGGATTCGTTCTTCTCTACGACTTCACCATCGCTTTACCAGGTTTGTTTGCTTTTCTCTCTAACTCCTGTTAGCATGCTAATGCCACTCCACTATAGTTGTTGCTGTAAAGCCATTCTCCGTGTAGCTGTAGCTGTAAAGCCATTCTCCGTGTTGATAGACTCCTGTTTGCTGTGCCGGCTGTGTGCGTCAGCTGCCGGGCCTGTTATCCATCAGTAGCCATTCGTCTAGCTTCTGGAACAACGGTGCGTTGCTCCCTGGTTCGCTTCACTGCGGTATGTAGCCCTCCAACTAACCATAAAGCCTCCATTAATATTGCCATAGTAGCTTGGTTAATGATCTCTACTTCAGCAGGTTGCATGGTGTGGGTGGATCTGGGTGGCCTTCCAGTTTGCTGCTGCTGTTTTGCCTTTATTTATTTTATGCTCCATGTTTTGTCTGCTGTGCGTGTGAGTGTCTGTTGTGTGCGTGCGACTGTGTGTAGGCTAATGTGGTGTGTGAAAGTGTATGCAAGTTAACGGTGTGTGTGTGTGTGTGTGTGTATAGGAGTGTATAAGCTAACGTTGTGTGTGACTGAGTAACGTTGTGTGTGTGTGACTGATTGTAATTATGTGTATGTGTGAGTGAGCTGTTTATTTGTTGCTTGCTTCTGTGTTGTTTATGTGTCTTTTGTCTTTTGTTTGATTTGCTTTCTTTGATTTATCTGGGCTGTTCAATTAACAACTTAAGTCTGTCTGGCCCATTTCTGCATTATTTCTTTGTCCTTGTCGGTTTTGAGCTTTGGTTGCTTTATCTGGATGGCCATCCTCCATTTGTTGCTTTCCATGTGAAATTATTACCTTGTAAACTGACGTCATAGGCCTGGTTCTAGGCCTCAAGGTTATTGCTTTGTGTCTGTCTCTATCTGTGTTTTGTGTTCTGTTTGTGTGTCGCCAGAGGTTGGGGTGTCCCGCAGGAGGCTCAGCACCTGGTGGCGGTGGGTGTCTCTCTATTGTGTGTGTGCGTGTGTCCTACTGAGTGTGTGAGACTTTTCAGTGTAATTTTGCACCTGTGTGGGTTGCTGTGGTGTGCTGTCCACGTGTGCTCTGACCCCTCCCCCGCGCAGTACGGTGAGCCTCACTGCGGTAAGCCCCTCCCCTCAATTTTATTACATTTTCTTAATAAATACATATTAATCGTTTTTGACAGTTCTCGGTCCACAGGTCTCATTTTTGATCCTTTTTGCCCTACAATTCAATAAAGCTTGCTTTTTTTTGGAATTTTGTCTCTTGTTTCCTATGTGCCCGAACCTGCCAGCCTTTGTCTGGTGCTTATAAATACTTTCCCTAGGTAACCACTAGGGTGGCGTAGTCCGCTACATTTTTGGTTTTGCCACATTTGGCGTAAAGTCGGCAAGATAGCATATCTGAGCAGAGACTAATTTCCAATCTATTGGTAGTGCTTTAAAAAAAAAAAAAAAAAAAAATTATTGTGGGCCCAGAATTGTTGGTTCTGTTGTGTTTTTTTTGTGTGCTTTTGGTTTTGTGTGTTTGTTTTTTTTTCCAGGCAAAACAGCAGTGGACATCTGGTGGTGGCGGCAAGTAAGGTATTGATACCCTTGATAATTTCCCACATTCATTGCAACTTGCTGATCTAAGTCTTGTTGTTGATAGCAAATATTGATTGTCGTCATGGAGGACATACAGCAGCTGAGAGAACTGGTAGCTCAATTACAGGCCGATAATGAGCGTCTTCAACAGGAAAGGGCAACTCCTCCACCTGTTCAGGTATCCACTAATTCCCAGGCTGCTAATGATTCTAGCTTACCCTCGGCCTCTTCGCAGGCAAGTAGAACTACAACTGAGCGTTTAGTTTTCCTCCCACGGGAAAAGAAATGCCCCATCTTTCGGGGAACCTCTGGCATTAGTATTGATGATTGGGTAGATGAAGCTAGAGCTTGCATACGAGTGCGTCACTTGTCTTCGACTGATCAGGCCTATTTTCTTTTTGACCATCTAGAAGGGCAGCCTCGGGAAGAAATTAGGCACCGTTCACGGCAGGAAAAGGATGATCCGGAGGCCATTATCGACATTTTACGTGAGTTGTACGGCTGTTCACAGTCGTATATGGCATTGCAGGAGTCTTTCTTCTCAAGGAAACAGCAAGAAGGCGAGTCCCTCCTTGAGTTTTCGATTGCTCTTATGAAATTAATGGAGAAGGTCAAAGCGCGTGCACCAGAAGGCATTCTTAATGCTGATGTTTTGCTGCGAGATCAGTTTGTTGAACATGTCTGTGATGGTTTTCTGAGGAGGGAATTGAAACAACTAATTCGGCGTCAACCAACTGCCACCCTTGTCGATGTTCGCAAAGAGGCCATTAGATGGGAGAGGGAGGGTATGCCTGCAGGCCCAAGAGCCCGTAGCTTCTCTTTGCCGTCGGTTGGGGATGGGTCTTATCCGGTGGCATCATGTGCAGTGACTAGGGGTGCTATGGGTGGGGGGCCTTCTAGTCAGGAATTTAAGGAGTTAAAAGAAATGTTAATTAAACAGCAGAGCCAGATCAATCTGTTAACCCAAAGCCTTTCGTCACTTCAGGGTCCATCTAGGCGGGCTGGGGTTCCACGTGATGGTCCTGTGGTTTGCTGGCGTTGTCAACGTCCTGGTCACTTTGCGAGAGATTGTGATGGAGATCGGCTAGCTCACCAATTACAGGCTCCCGCTACTGCTGGGCCCTCTCTAGATAGCCAGCCGTCCCGTTCAGATCAGCTATCGGGAAACGGGTGCCCGCCGGTCTGATGAGCCACAGCCCGGGTGGGGTAGCGGTAGGCTCGAGTAAGTCTTTTGGGGCAGTGGGGGGGTTGATGTCGTCATGTCCTCACCTTGATGTTATGATGGGCGGAGTTAGGGTTCCGTGTCTGGTTGACACAGGTTCCATGGTGTCTACCATGACTGACAGTTTCTTTTCCCGGAATTTTGGAACTTGGGGCCCCGAGCGCCTTCAGTCATGTCAGTGGCTGCAGCTTCGTGCTGCTAACGGGCTTGAGATTCCCTATCTGGGTTATCTGGAGCTTGATGTTGAGCTTTGTGGCAAAGTAATGGGTAATTGCGGTGTCTTGGTGGTTAGGGATCCACCTGGTGGCATGCTTTCTCAAGTGCCTGGAGTTCTGGGTATGAATGTTATTAGCAAATGTTACCAGGAGTTGTTTGGCCAGCATGGTCCTTCATTGTTCCAACTGCCAGCAGTTTCAGAAGCTCCCGGTCTTGTGCAAGCACTGCAACAGTGCCACCAGGCCGGTGTACACCCACTCCCTGAAGGGGTTGGCAAGGTGAGTGTACGGGGCAAGAGGGCATGTCTGGTACCTGGGGGCACAATCAAGTGGGTGGCAGCCACTTGCTCTGAACAGTTTTCAGGTGCCCAGGTTTTGTATGAGCCTCCAGAGTCAGGTCTGCCTGTTGGACTGTTGGCCTCTCCTGCTTTAGTGCAAGTGATTCGTGGTACGGTGTTTGTGCAAGTGGTTAACATTGGGACGAGGGATGTGTTTCTTTACCCCGTACCAGGTTAGGTCAGATTAGCAGCGTTTCCATCGCCAGCTTGCCCAAAGGAGTCTCAGAGGTTCGGTCCATCTCTGCTACTCCTCATTTTCCTTCCGTGGTGGAAGAACGAATTAATCAACTTGATTTTTCCCCCCTTACTGAGTCGGAGCAGTCACAGGTTCGTATGTTGCTGTTGAGATATCAGT
The DNA here is from genome assembly GCA_027497455.2 of Sardinella longiceps. Lineage (NCBI taxonomy): Eukaryota > Metazoa > Chordata > Actinopteri > Clupeiformes > Clupeidae > Sardinella > Sardinella longiceps. The sequence continues at coordinate 34,116,001 of JAODXP020000019.1, read as the reverse complement.
CTGTTTTTTTCCTCACACGAGGGCGATCTGGGTTGCACTGACTTGATTTCTCACGATATCCCCCTCCTCGATTCAGTTCCTGTGAAGCAGCGATATCGGCGGATCCCACCTTCTGACTACGAGGCTGTTAAGACCCACATCCATCAACTTCTTCAGACACAGGTCATTCGCGAAAGCAACAGTCCATACGCTTCACCTATTGTTCTTGTAAGAAAGAAGGATGGCAGTTTAAGAATGTGCGTGGACTATAGGCAGCTGAATAGTAAGACCAGGAAGGATGCGTTCCCGTTACCTCGCATCGAGGAATCCTTAGATGCACTGTCAGGGGCTCGCTGGTTCTCCACTATGGATTTAGCCAGCGGGTACAACCAGGTAGCGGTGACGGAAGGTGATCGGGCAAAAACGGCATTCTGTACCCCTTTTGGGTTATTTGAATGGAACAGAATGCCATTTGGCCTTTGTAACGCTCCTAGTACATTCCAGCGACTTATGCAGCGCATTTTTGGAGACCAGCAGTGCCAGTCGGTCCTACTGTATTTGGATGATATTGTCCTGTTTTCTTCCACCATAGAACAGCACCTCGAACGGCTGGAGATGGTTTTGATGCGCTTGGAGCAGGAAGGGCTGAAGGCCAAGTTAGAAAAATGTGACTTCTTCAAGCCTGAGGTACGTTACCTGGGCCACATTATATCCAGCCAGGGTGTGGCAACTGATCCAAGTAAGGTGGAAGCGGTGGCTAGCTGGCAACGCCCTAGCACTGCCTCTGAGCTCCGTTCCTTTCTTGGCTTTGCTAGCTACTACCGCCGCTTTGTGGAGGGGTTCGCCAAATTGGCAGCTCCTCTACATCGGTTGGTAGCGCAGCTTGGGGGTAGCAAGTCTCGAAAGCCTTCTGGGCATGCACTAGCAGAAGCGTGGACCATCGAGTGTGAGGAGAGTTTTGAGGGGTTGAAACGCAGGTTGGTCGCGGCACCCGTTTTGGCATATGCGGATTTCACGCGCCCCTTCATTCTTGAAGTGGACGCTAGCTACAGTGGGTTAGGTGCAGTTCTTTCACAAGAACAGGACGGCAAAGTCAGGCCAGTCGCTTACGCCAGCCGAGGGTTGAGGCCCACTGAACGCAACATGAACAATTACAGTTCGATGAAATTGGAGTTCTTGGCGCTTAAGTGGGCCTTAACAGAAAAATTCAGAGAGTATTTGCTCGGCAATAAGTGCCTGGTTTACACTGATAATAATCCGCTCAGCCATCTTCAGACGGCAAAACTTGGAGCAACTGAGCAGCGGTGGGCTGCACAGCTCGCCTCTTTTGATTTTGAGTTGAAATATCGATCTGGCAAATCTAACGCCAATGCCGATGCATTGTCTCGGCTGCATCCAGCTGAGTGTGGTGGCTTGCAGGATATGGTGCCGGGGTCTGCTATTCCTAACCTCTTGAAACAACTAGCCCAGCCGGAACAGGCTGTTGCGGCTACT
>JAODXP020000019.1:34112577-34114428 GCA_027497455.2 Sardinella longiceps | reverse complement strand
GGCCTATGTCTATATGATAATTAAATGAAAAAGGCAATGTTGCACCCAAAAGAAAACTACAGAAAACTTCACTCTTACCCTAACCGTTAATATGGATAAAAACAAAGGCAAATCTGCGCTTTCAACATGACATGTGAATTAAATCATCTTGAAAGGATCATTTACGGAATTATGCCTTTGATAAGCATGTTTGGATATTACTTTGGATATATTTTATATTAAGAAACCGATTTAAATTTTGAAAGGATTAATGATGGCAATAATAATATTAATATGCATACTTGCATGTTGTGATCGGAGTACCGTCACTACGGTTGAGTATGCGCTCTGACTGCCATACCAACGAGCCTGGCTCTTTGGCGTTGCGGTCAAGTTGCACGTTTAGTACCCCGGAGACCCGGGTTCGAGACCGGGTGGGGTCACTGTTCTCTCCCTTCGCTACAAATGGTGTCAGAAGTGGGATGGCGACTGTGAGGCCATCGGAGGCGTAGCCAATGTGTGAGCTGTATGAGGGACCTCCAGGATAGGTTAACCCCGGTGTGAGGGACCCCAGAGATGGGTGAAGCACTAGAATGCAGGGTGCCCTGGGATGGGAGAAGTACGGCTGGTGGATGCGTGAGGGACGCTAGTATGCGTGAAGCGCATGGCTGCGCTTCCCGAAGGGGAAGGCAGTGTGACGGAGTACCGTCACTACGGTTGAGTATGCGCTCTGACTGCCATACCAACGAGCCTGGCTCTTTGGCGTTGCGGTCAAGTTGCACGTTTAGTACCCGGAGACCCGGGTTCGAGACCGGTGGGGTCACTGTTCTCTCCCTTCGCTACACATATATAAAATAAAATAATTGGAATACGAACCCTATATTTCCAAAGGCAAGGCACATTTATTTCTATAGCACATTTCATACAAAGAGTGCAACTCAAAGTGCTTAGAAGAAAGGAAGAGAAATAGAACACATAATAAAAAAGAAAAGAAAAATGTATTTACATTGAACAAAATAAACAATAAACAGTATGCATTATCTAATGAGCTAGATGTAAACTTAACAAAAGGCATCACTGAATAGTTTGGTTTTAAGTTTTGACTTAAAAACACTCACTGAGGAGATGCTTTTATATCTTAGACTTAGGGTAATAAATTCCACAATTGGGCACCAGTGAACACAGCCGAGCCGAGCTGTTCCACACACAGCTGTTCCAGAGTGTGGTGATGTCACATAATAAGAGGGGAGGGACTTCAGACTTCTTTAACCCCCATCAGCTGAAAACACACCCTTTACGTCACAGTTTAGCCACACCCTCTAGGTCACTAGCCTAGCGAATGCCAAACTAAAAATCACCAGTGATATTTAGTCTGGAGACCTACCTATTGCATTTCTCGTAGCGGAGGCATCCTTTACGATTGTCTAGAGCAGTTTATTGGGCGCTACGAATGTCTATCATACAGTCTGTACCTCGGAGCCAATACCAGAGCCACCACGTGACGTAAAATGCAATCGAGGAGCCGTACAAATCCCTTTTTGTTCTGTGACTGGATACCGAAAGCAGGTGATAAAATCGGCCATGGTCACCATGCTGCTTTACAGAGTGAAATGAAATAAGCGTGCAAAGGAGCATGGGAGCTCCCAGGCTAATACACACACACACACACACACACACACATGGTGCATGGGAACTCCCAGACTACTAGGTCACTGCTGATTAGCAACATTTAGGTCTGTGTTTAGCCACGCCCTCTAGGTCTGTGTTTAGCCACGCCCTCTAGATCTGTGTTTATTCATGCCCTCTAGGTCTGTGTTTAGCCACGCCCTCTAGGTCTGTGTTTAGCCACACCCTCTATGTATCTGTTTAGCC